>JANFOE010003033.1:55000-92552 GCA_025667525.1 Glebionis coronaria | reverse complement strand
TGGGGGTGTTAAAGATTGGTAATCATAGCTTTTTAGTTATCGCGAATTAGGTCGATTTTGAAAATGTCCTAAACTATAACTTTGGTGTCGAAAATATTTTACAAAAGCACGCAACTTCTCCACAAGGCTCTGGTAAGATTATTTGTTTTGTATTGTTTTATAGTTAGATGTATCCCTTATAACTGAAATGATTTTTAAAGTATTTATTAAGTAAATACTATGATGATGTATTGATGATGTATCGATGTTGTTGAAAGTACGTTGATTACTTGTTATCGTAATTTTCTTTATGTAATGCATATGTATATAATTTTAAATAATGACCTTATATACCGCCGAGGGTCTAGGACAGTAGACCAGATGATGAATGATTTTACAACTGATTTCTTGCGACTTGAGTCGGGTATGAGGATGTTTGTCTAGTTGATGTATGATAGATATGTGGTTGAAATTGGTGTGATTAGAAGGTTGATGTGAAAGAAAAGTTGTTTTACAGGTTGAATTTGGTATGTAGAGAATTGAGTTTGTTAGGACTTGGAAGATGGATGAGATTGCTAGTCTTAGTTCGATTGTGATGAATTTGTGTGCTTGAATTGAAAGGTTTAAAGAGAAGTAGGTAATTTTCGAAAGGATAGTGAGTGGGAGCCTCATGTGAGATCAATTCTGAGTCAAGCTTGGAAGTTTAGGAATGTTGAAAGTCGTACTGAGATTCACCTGGTGATTAATCTGTCGTGTAGGAGTGAGTATTTGGATTTTTAGAGTGAGCTTCCATCATGTTATGGATTTGACCTTGAAGTGCGAAAAGGGAAATAGACGAGTGTGATGAAGTTGACATCAATTTTAAGGAGGATGAGGAGCTGGTGTCTAGGGAACTAATCGCGTAATGGATTTCTTTGTATCTTATTTTCTTTTTGTGATCGAACTTATTTAAACCTTGTGTCGTAGCATTGTGATGGAACTTATTATCTTTTAAGTTTGTTCGGTAGATGATTGTAGTGACAGACATTGCCAATGCCTTGTTGAATCCTCAACGCAATCTGAATTACCCTCATGATCTATGATGTGCCTTTATTAACTCTTTTAGGTTTTGGTTGATGAACCATCGTAGTTATGTTGTTTGTGCATTTAGTATCCATGAGATGTCCTGATAAAGAATTCTCTTTTATCTTGATATGTATACTTA
Source organism: Glebionis coronaria (assembly GCA_025667525.1). NCBI lineage: Eukaryota > Viridiplantae > Streptophyta > Magnoliopsida > Asterales > Asteraceae > Glebionis > Glebionis coronaria. The sequence continues at coordinate 91,369 of JANFOE010003033.1, read as the reverse complement.
TCATATTTCTTTCTTCTGTGATGATGGAAGAAGGAGTAGGGAATCATATTTCTGTCATTAGTGGTTATCCACGTGACTAAGTGTCTTGAAATATGTCGCCAAAGCTAACAACTGCTACTGTGAACACTATGATCGAACAAGTTATTGCTAGAGCACATGAAGCTGATCGTGTTGCAAGGAATCAAGATGCTGGAGTTAGTTGTGCTGGAGATAATGGTGTTGCAGTTGATGCTGCTGAGAATAATGATGATGATGCTGAGAATAATGATGATGATGCTGATCCAGATGGTAGTGTTGCTGCTGTTCTACAAGTTCGAGAGAATGTACTTATGTTAGTTTTTGGAAGTGTGGTCCTACGCAGTTTGGTGGTATTAGTGGTGCATTAGAATTGCATAGTTGGATTGATAAGATAGAGAGTACTTTGAGATTATTGTGTGTTTAGAAATTAATAAGGTGAAATTTGCTGCTGCTACATTTCAGGATGGTGCACTAAGATGGTGTAATAACCAAGTGACTACCTTAGGATTGTTGTGGCTAATGGTAAGACATGGACCGTGATGAAAGGACTGTTGACTGCTAGTTTTTTTCCTAAGAAGGAACTAGAACAGTTGGAATCCGAATTGAGATAATTAGTACTAAGGGACGATGTTATTACTCCTTACTGAGAAATTTTCTGAGCTATATTGCTATGTCCTGATACTTTTGTAAATGACTATAAGGCAAGGGAGTTATACATTAGAGGATTGTCTAGTGATATCAAGAGTGAGATTGTTTCTTCAAAACCTAAATCTTTCGATGAAGCTGTTGAGATGGTGCATGCTTTAATGGACATAGAGGTGCAAGATAGGAAAGATAGTATTGTTGAAAACAATAAAAAGAAACGGGAATCTGCTATGTCCAACCAAAATTATGGTCAAAATTGTGAGGATTACAGTAATAACAATAACCAAAGACATAACCGAAATCAATATTTAAACCATGGAAGGAATGATAGGATTCGTGCTGCCACTGTGTCTAGAAGTGAAAAATTAATCTCAAGTGTGTTTGTTGTACTCTATACCATGTAGGTAATTCTCCACAATTGCGACTAGAGTTAGGACAACCTGGTCATAAAGCTGCTAAGTGTAGGACGAGAGGATTAGTCACTTGAATTAGTACCCTGGAGTAGTGATATGTTTTAGCCGTGACGAGAAAGGACACAAGCAAGGGAATTGTAATGCTGCCGCTCCAGTTATGTTTGAATGATGCTGAAAACCTTAAGGTCTGAATGTTGTAAATGGTATATTCTTACTTGAGATTCTTTATGTCAGTATGTTCTTTGATTTCAGATCTGATAGAAACAGTAGAATGTAAAGATTCAGTTGTTTTATCAATGGAGAGTAAGTATGATTGACAATTAACCATGATGGGGAGTTAACCGATGGAAAGGTTGCTAGTGTTATTTTTATACAAAAAGTGTGTTCCTTAAATTTAGGAAAGTAGGTGTTTAGTATCGACTTGATGCTCAAAGAGTTAGGATCTTTGGATGTGGATTTTTGGTATGAATTGGTTGGTTGTGCGCAGTGTTGATGCTTGAGATTGGACTAATCTTCATTATAAATTGATAGCTGTTGGTTTAGATTTTGCTAAGAAGCTGAGTATTGACTGTGAAAGGTAATGAGTGAACTTTCCGTTTGAGAAGTATCTTGTTTGGAAACAAGGAAGTATGTGGAAGAGGGATATGATGTATATCTGGCTCAGGTAATTAGTGATAGGGTAGTTGAGGAGAAGTTGGGAGATCTGTTAATGATTCGATAGTATTATGAGGTTTTCCTGAAGTTTAATAGAGTTGCTGCCGTCTCATGAAGTGGAGTTCGTGTTGATTGAGTGTTTTAAGCGATAGGTGTAGTGCTTTTGCGTTTCGTTGTGTAGTGCTTCTGGGTTTTGTTGAGTAGTATTTGTATGCCTTATCATTTGGCACCGTCAGAGTGGAATGAGTTATCCGGTCAACTACGAGAAGTGACGGATAAGGGATGTATTATATTAAGTCTCGTTACAATGGCGATCGCTTATGTTGTTTGTCAAGAAGGATGGATTGATTCAGATGTGTATCGACTATCGTGAGTTTAGCAAATTAACTGTCAATCCACTGCCAAGGATTTAGTTATTTGACCAGTTGTCTGGATCCAGTCTGTACTCAAAGATCGCTTTGAGTTCTAGTTATCATTAACTGAGAGTTATGGAGGAAGATGTTCCTATAGTTGTTTTTCGTACTTGATGTGGGTACTTTAAGTTTCAAGTGAGTTTTTGGAATTGACGAACGCGTCCGCCATATTCATAGGACTGGGTGAATCTTGAATGTAAGTTGTACTAGGATGAGTTAGTCTTGTATGTAAGTTGTACGTATATATATATATATATATATATATATATATATATTATATATATATATATATATATATATATATATATATATATATATATATATATATATATATATATATATATATATATATATATATATTATATATATATATATATATATATATATATAATATATATATATATATATACTTATATATACGTATATATATATATATACATATATATATATACCTATATTTATATATACGTATATATATATATATATACATATATATATATATATTATATATATATATATATATATATATATATATATATTATATATATATATATATATATATTATATATATATATATATATATATATATATATATATATATATATATATATATATATATATATATATATATATATATATATATATATATATATATATATATATATATATATATATATATATATATATATATATATATATATATATATATATATATATATATATATATATATATATATATATATATATTATATATATATATATATATATATAGGTATAATTATGACTTGAAACCACACCCCTAATCCCAGTCATATGTGACATGGCACCTCTAGACCAATAGCATTTGTTTTTTGCCTAAAAAAATCTCAAAAAAATATCGCTATTTCAAAACGCAGATTTGAAAAAAGCGGCGTTTTCCGAACACAGGTATATATTATACTTTAAACTTAGTTTTTTTTCATTCTTCTAGGCACAGCCGGGGAAAAAACACAAAAAAAACCCTAAGCAGCCGTCACATCTCTAAATCCTATCTTCTTGTCCCAATTCCTGCTAATCCTAATTCATTATTCATTCATATAATCTTTATGAAATATCTAATTAAGATGTGGATCAATTGCTAATCCAATAAGTATTTTTGTTCTCTGTAATCCTAATATCATTCATTCAAAGTATATAACTATTTAAATCTTGTTCCACTGTATCCACAAATCGTTTCAGCCATGAGATGAGGTCATACGAAGGTCCATTACAACATCACCTGTTGTTTTAACTCGCCCAAGGTAGGGGATGACCTTTAATATTCAACAACATCAATTATTCTCTGGGATTGGTAATTTGGTATCAATGGAGCGAAAGAGAAATCAGGCAAGTCACCTTGAATTCTCATGTGAAGATCAATAAACAAGGATCTGAATGGTGTGATGCATGTTCTTAATTCCTAATTAGCGTTTCAGTAACCACCTGGGGGTGTCAAAGTTTCCAGTTGTTGCATGTATAGGGGATCTTTACCTGAATCTGCTAATAATTAATTATTTTTAAAAGAGAAAGCAAAGCTAGAATGATCAGCACATCTGAAGAGACTACACAGGTTTTCTTGGCTTATGATGCTTTATTATTTTCAGTTTTGAAACAAACAAGTTATTAACTTTGTTATTGGTATGACTTTATAAAAAGGTTAGGACATATCAGCAAATGTTTGTGAGCTTCTTGTTAAAGCTATGGAGAAAGTTGGCAAAGAGGGTGTTATCACTATTTTTGTGAGTTTCTTATAATCTACTTGTGGTCATGGACTTTTACACCATGTGTGGTTATATAGATTAATATAGTCATTAGATTAATTAACTTTGCAGATTAATGGGTCAATTGAAAGGAAAGTAATCAAGGATCTGATGGTTAGAGGTGACCACAAGATTTCGGCAACAAGATACAAATCATCTAAACTAAACAAATCACTAACCCAAAAACAAACCCAATACTCACCCAATCGAAAATGGAACAGCATGGCAAGTCATCACAACAACAGACCACCTAGCATTACTTTTCATCAAAATTATAGAGCAATTAAAGGATACATACTAGCCAGGTATAATGGAACTACGACACCACTCTTTGTTGACGTATTATTTTGTGTTTCTTTCTGGACCAAAAAATAAAACAAAGCTCTTGAGGCACTTTGCATTCCTACTGTTGCACCTTTACAAGGGTTTGGCTAATTAAGTACGATTAGGTGACATGTTTGAATATCCCCCTGCATATATTGACAACTTGGAAAGGTGGAACAAACGAGAAGGTCACCATATGCTTGTAGTGGAAGGTAAGCATCCTTTTTCATGGTATCTTTTCATGTTTTGATAACCGAATAAGCTTACCCAAACACCCCATAACCGTGACTGGATGTATCTTAGAATGAGTTGGCTTGATTTAAAACACCCCCAACCCACCCGACGGGCTATAGGCAAACGGTTTACTTTGACGACATTATATTTTAAGAATTATGTTTATATAATGTTAGTGGTTCTAAGATGACATTAGCCATTGCTTTACTAATATTTTACCCAAATCAATTCTGAACCAAAACCCAATTTCAGTTTCGACATTCTTGACCACCAGATTATTTACTCCTCGAGTGGCTTCTTTGGTCGTTCCTGGCCTTCAACTTCACTCGCGCCCTGCAAAGGATATTTTGGTAACTTATAAGAAATCAATTAACTAAACTACCACATGTAGGCATAATAAATCAGTTGATTTCATTGTTACCATAGTTCGGGCCATGTGCTTATCACACACGGACAAATTGCTGACAAACACACAGACACACACACACACACACACACGGGGCAATATGTCGTTTTTAATAATCATATAATTAGACGAGGGATGGATTTAGCGGTTATGCATCAGGATGGGTATATATTCGAAAGATAATATAATATCTGGAGGTGAAAACATAAGTATGGTTGAAGTTGAAACTCTGATATATAGTCACCCCGCTGTTCTTGAGGCTGTAGTGGTTGCACGTCAAGATGACCATCGGGGTCAAATGTCGTGTTACATATTCAGACGTAACTGATCAAAATAAGAAAACATTGAAAACTGACTGTAGTGAAATTTCAAATTGTGATATATAGATTATTAGTTCCAAACGTAGATCCAAACACCTGTTAGTTGTATCAATATCTAAATCAATATCTTTCAGCTTAAGTGATTGAGTCATTTTAATGCTTCCTGATCACATTAAATCTTATGCAGCTTGGTTGTGGGCATGGGCTTCCCGGAATATTTTCTTACCTTCATGTAAGCATTCAAGTTATCCTTAATGCCTAATCTTTAAAAGAAAATACTTTACATTCGAACGTAACTGATCTATTTTATACTTCAGTGTGCGTCTGCTGTACATTTAGAAATACTTCCTAACAAAAATCATTTTTTTCAAGTGAACCATTCATAACCATTTTTTATCGTTTGAAAAAAAATGATTACGTTGTAGCCTATGTTTGCCATTTTTTGTAGCTAATTTCTACAATTGAAGCATCTAAAGTAATTTTCATCAAGCTGATTTCAAAAGATTAACGTTTTACAGCTATTTGTAATCAAATAGATTGTTTACTAAGTATCCAGGTTAGCTGACAACAATAGGCTCAATAACAATGCTAATAATTATCTTCCTAAAGAAAACTTCAAAAGGGGTTACCTAAAGACAGCTTTGACACATTCATCATTAAAGGTAAAACTAGAGTTTGTAACCTATCTCCCAGATTTCAAACTTATTTGAAGCCACAAAGGCCTATCTTCAAATAAAAGCAACATGTGCCTTTTCTCTTCCACCTGTAGTCAATCGCCACAGTTATAATTTGTAAAAGCAAGGGTATATTTGCCACTAATGTCTTCCATGTCATGAATTGTACTAAAGCATTACCCTCATATTGGTCAACCTGAAACATATCTTAAATTTTGAGCGGTATCGAATATGTTCTAGCTTATTAATAATTTTGAACGCGGATGTCATTTGGGGTGTGCAGACTGAATTCGTTTTCTGAAATTGTATAGTCCTTTGCTTATAGTCAATCCCTAATGGTTCTTATTTTCAAGTCTTTTGGATATTTTAAGGGGCTGAACAAATGTTGGAATGACGGATGATGTTTTTGCTCTCAACATAATACCAATTTTATCTTGTGAATGTTTTTAATTTGAGGCACTAACAAAACTACAGATATGTATTATTACGTGAAACTGTTGGTTTTATTTCTTTCTTATCATTTTCTCATCTCACTCGTGAACTAATTAAGGTGAGGTCGTGAGGATAGTTTGGAAACTTGCTTCAAAAATCATTTACTTTTAGGTAATTATCTCAAAGCATAACCAAAACTTCAAATATGCATGTGAAATAATTATTAAAAGCCTCCTCAACGTGGTTATCGGCCTTATCGCATCTTTCTGTCTTCATACGCAGACACTCATAAAATCATTAATTCCTTGAGACGCTGATACACAACGTCTTCAAGCTGTGACGGCAATAATGGCTAGTAATCTTTTCAATGACCTGTTAACCTTATTATTGTTGCTTTTATAGTACTGGACATTGTATTATCATGAAAGCCTAGACTTCTGTAATGTAATAATCTATAACATATGTTATCATTGATTATCAGAAGCTGATGCCAACGTCATGCAATGAACTATGGTGAAATAGATTATTGGCCTCAAAATACTTCTTGATATTCAAAGATAAGTATCTGGTTCTGGTTCTGATGGTTCAACCAGAAAGTCAACTACAAAACTCATAGAATCAGTTCAAAATCAAAATAATATCATGGTTATTTTTAAGGGAAAAGAGTCTTGTAAAGTGTAGTATATAATAAGCTTCTTGGTAGCCATTCTTATCAGACTTCTATCAGATATGAAAAGAGGCCCATATTCTTCAAAAATGCTTTTCACTGTACTCAGTTACATCCATCAACACCACCACCTGTTTTCGCGACCCCTGACCATGCACCTGTTCACCCGTCAGTGAGTCAAAACGTATGAACTAATTGTTGCCGATTGAGATTATAGCAGTGGTTTTCTCTTGCAAACATTTGTATTGTGTGAGATTATTATCTTAGATCGGTAAACATTTGGATAGAGGTACCGAATATTGATTATGCTCTACATAAATTTCTTCAATCTAGATAGGTCCAATACGGAGGATTATGCACCTCTAGCAGCAAGCGTCAGTTTTATCTTCAAAGTTGCATTACACTTCCAGCATCTTCTGGAAGCGGTAAGAGCCTCTATCTTTCTTACAATTCTTATCGTTATTTTTTCCGTAGTAACACTTTTTTGTGATTTTTAATCTTCAACTGCACAAACTGTCCTATCACAACACAACAAACGCAAAACCTGAAGCTTTTTAAAACACCTCCCTAGAATCTCCAAACACTCATTACTAACAACCATTCTTTTAACTCTCACCCTTACATTTTAGGGGACATTTTAACAAATTTAAGATGGGATTGGGTTGTCTAACCTAATATAATTCGTATGAATCATTGATGTAATGTGATAACACTACAAGAAAATGAGCCTAATGTAACATTTTACAAGCAACACTTTTTAATATGTTGCATTTATCACAAATTTGATGAAAAGGCAACATTTCAAAAATAAGTGTTACATATTAATATAAAAAAGCAACACTTTTATTAAGGGCCCGTTTGGTTTGTACGTGGGTTTAGGATACAAGTTTGGTTTAGAATCAAAACTTGGGTTTATATTTAAAAATAGGATTTGATAAAAGACAAAACTTAAATTATTTAAAATTATTTCTACGCTGAGCTAAAAAAAACTGTGGGCCTATTTGAAATAAATTCTATTTATCCTAACCACATACATTGACAAAAACAAATTATTCGTATGCATATATTGAAAATAAAACGTGGGCCATATAGAAGAGAGAGAAAAGGTACTAGTGAACCCAGGATTCACTTTTTAGGACTCACTACCAGTTTTGATAGTAAGATTTATATACCAAACAATGTATTTTGGGAGTCAACCCATTCCACCATGTGAAAACCTGCACACCAAACAGCACCTAAAGTGTTACAAGTCGAAGATTATAAGGCAACATTTAAAAAAAGTGCTGCAATTACTAAAGCACAAAGACAACACTACCTTAAAGTGTTAAACAAAAAAATCGTGAAAAAATAAAATTTTAAAATCCCGCTTACTGTTTTTTAGTTTCCCTCTCCTCTTTTTTTACCAAAAATTGAAACCATATATCTATATCCCGCCCCTCTCTTTTTTGTTTCAGTTAAAGATCCACTCATCCACACAAAAAACAAGAACCTTTCTTATGTTTCTTCTTTATCCACCCACCAGTGATAAGGCAGAAAACCATCAGCCGGAACTTGTTGGGTCTAATTGGATATCTTCCATCTCCCTCGTTTTACATGTTCTAGGTAGATCCGGGTTTGCAAAACTTTAAAGGTACTCAGAATAAATCTTTGATAAATAGACTTTTAAGAAAATTGTAATTAGTTTTGTTTGGATTTATTTTTCTTACTGAGATTTTAACAAAGTTTTTATTTCTGTTTGTAAGTTTATTTTTGGTTAACTTTTAATCTTGATTTTTTATTAGTTTTTTATCATTCCAGAAAAAGGTAAAGAATGGAGTTCTCTCTACAATTGTGGGTTGTAGATTATAGGCTAGTGACATTATGTATTGTCGAGGTATCACTTTCCTTTATTCTAATATGTGTAAATGTGAATTTTAGATAGGATGACATTCAATGGTGTCAATGCTAAATGCTTATGTGTGATCTTTTAAATGCTTGTATAAGGTTTATTGTCTTGGCTCCTTAATTGTTCTTTTATCTGGCTACTTAGCCCATTGGCTGGGTTTGAAGCAATCTTAACATTTGAGTTTCATTTTAGTATATATATACCTATATATGTCAATGGCACACATGTAAATTATTATGAGATCAATTGTTTATATCATGTGTTGCGGGTTATTTTGGGCTATTGGCAAACCTGTTATATGTGAGGATGGCAAGGCTAATACCTTTTTTATTTTTTGTGGGACTCGCTTTACAGATCTAATAACTACACTACAGAATACTTGCAAAATTACCCATCTATCCAGGTATTATAACTGATGGAATAATAATAAAGGACAAATCGTGTTTCAAAGTTGATAACTCTTATAACCTATGTACCTGTTATATCATAGTTGGATAATCTTCCAATTGACAAATGCTATCTATGTGGTAAAGAGCACGTGCCTTACTTCAGATGTTATATTATAGACGCGACATCTATAGATCCTCATACTGCTTCATCAATCATTACCAAATATGCTACTTTACATGTATAAAAGAAAATAAATCGACCTTTTGTTCTATGGTGAGTTTATTTCTTACATTTGGCGCGGTTGTGTTTTCAGGTTACTTCGCAGTTTGATACTTGATTCGCTCCACTTCACAAACTTAAAAGGTAATGTGTTTTATTTAGTTCACTTCTTTTCTTCATTTAAGGACAAGATGTTATGTATGTCTATCTTATACATATGTGTTTAGTCTCACCTCTTCGTCGCTTCTTTTTATATACCATTGATAAAGCTCAAAAGTTTTAATTGAATATGTAAGGTAGACTTAAAAACACATTTGTTCGCTCGTTGTGCCTTTTTCCTCTTGACAATACCAAACTCTAGATTTTTTTAGTTTGGGTTTGTTCTCTTAAATTTAAACTTTCTGAATATACTAAATATGAAACGAGAAAAGAAACATAAGCCAAATATTCTGAACTCTAATAGCTTTCACTGATAGATTATTATAAATCCATAGATGTGGACGATATGGAGGCACCCCCTGCGCAAGATATTCCTCAAAGTAGCACTCGATTTGATATGGAACAAATACAAGAGTTCTAAACTCTTAAAAAGTATAAATATCACTTCAGCGCCACATGCTAAGAATGCATTTCATTCTTATTGCAATTACATCAAATAATTTTTCACATGTCAATAACTTTGCCATCTTAAAATTAAGAGGAGCAGACATGGATACTTACTTGAGCCATGGATTATATACACATCCTATAAGCAATGACACTGACTTATTAAACAATAGAAAATAGAGAAGAGAATATGGAAGAACAAAAGGTGCAAAACCGATGCTTCTAAAGAAATTATACACCTCTGCTGGAATTCATGGTTCCATATAAGACTTCAGATCAATCTTCGTTTGTTTATAATGAAGAAACAATAGGGGCTTTAAGTCATTCATTGTTTGTTTTTCATCACCATAGTTTACAGGCCTTCCAAGGATCTTTTCTATCAGTATACATTTATTCTAGTTCAATAATATTATGTGTGCCAATCGTTCTCTTCATTGATTTTTTATGTTGATTTTCAAGTAATATATATACAAGTATTGTGAAAAAATGATCAAGTAAGATTATATACAACTATATGTGTTGCTCCTATATTCCTCTAGTCGTTGATCTTTTTTTGCCCATAATGCATGCAACAAAGTTTAAAGAAAAGGGTACAGTGTTTGTTTCTGCACATCATAAAGCGGACACCAACAAGAGGACGGGACATAATATTGCTGTGACTGAAGTTCTGTTTATACATTCGGGTATAATAGCTTTGGACCACTAGGTCATGACACTACAGAAGAAGAATCAAAGCCTCATATTATCAGGTTTCTATCTTCTATTCTTGAAATTAAACTTTTATTTGTTTTTATTAACGGTGACAAAAAGATCTGATTTTATATTCGACCATTTGGGTCAAAATCATAACTTTTTTTAAGTCAAAACAGGACCCCGATTCAAAATGTATTTAGATCAAAATGAATACTACCACATGTGAAAACTAGAAAACTAGTTCATGTCAAGATGAGTACTTTTTAAAACATGTCAACACATGGGTCATATGCGCTTGTTAAAACACTGATAGTTGTTCAACAAATGCTTGTCATTTTTCAATAATTAATTAATGTGTTATATACGTAGATATTAGGGTGTTATCGGGTCGGGTTATAGTGTTATCGGGTGGGGTTATAGGGTTATCGGGTCTTATCGGGTCGAGTTGAGTCGGGTTTTGATTTTTAAAAACTCACCCGCAACCCGACCCGATAAAAAATCAGGTTATCGGGTTTAGGTGGTAAACGGGTCGGGTTATGTCGGGTCGGGTGATTCTGGTTTCGATGAGTTCCGAGTATAGCAGTCTACTCAACACATAGCTTAAGGTATTAATTTTAGCGATATGCTCTCTGATTGACATAAATAGCAAAGGTTATTTTAGTTTGCCACATAATGTGACAGTACCCTATTATTTTGACAGTACCTTATTATTTTGACAGTACCGAAGGCCTATTATTGAAACGTGTAGACCACAAACTTAGAAACTAAAGACCACTAATTTTTAAAACAAATCATGTAATATGAACTATACTAGATACCAACATTTCTCTAATAATCCATCAGATTCACTTGTTGCATAGTAAACATTTCTCTAATAATCCATTAGATTCACTAGTAGCATAGTAATTTAGTAAAAATCTTACTTTTAAAAAGATATAAAATTGATTATCAGGTTGACCCGCAAACCCGATAAAAAAATAATTTAACCCTAACCCGACCCGTTAACGTTATCGGGTCAAAAAACAACCCGACAAATTTTTTTAACCCGATTTCACCCGACCCGATTTAGTCTATTCGAGTTTGGATTCGGGTGCGGGTCGGGTCAACCCGACCCTACTGACACCCCTAGTAGATATTACTAGTACTATTCTAGTTTTTCACTTATTCACATTTGCTGACTTGTGAGTTATGGTGCAGATAATTGGCAGGTGTTCGTTTCATACAAGCTGAAGCAGTGGCAACATATGTGTCACTTTGTCATTTGGGTTGCTAGCCAACATGTATTTGGCTCAAATCTGGTTGCATAGAAAAAGTTTTGTAAGCCTTATGTATAGTTTTTAAGTGTTTCTCATATTCTCTGGTTGGGCGCTTAATTGATATATCATGTGTTTTGGATTTTGAGCCGTAAGTGATATCTATATGGTTGTTAAATGAATTGATTTTCCGAAACACACATGCAAGCATATCTTGTACGCATAAGAAATTTATTCACGATGAAGAAAATTGCTAACTGTTTTCTTTATCAATTTCATATGTATCAGGCTCCAGGTTGTATGTTTTGGACAACGTCAAGTTACGAGAGTGAAGATTTGTGAAGATGTCAAGATTTATAGGATTGTTATTTGATACCATGTTGTGGTAGACTAGATTATTGTACAATGTATGTAAACCTCTTTTACATGTACATGTATAACATACAATATAGAATTTTATTATTGCTATAATGGAATGGAAATTTTTTGTACGTATTCGACTCTTTTGTATGTAGTATTTGTATTGCGGAATTAAGTTAGATCCAAAGTGTTGCACATGATTACTCAAGTGTTGCCCATTTTTAATGAAAAAGTGTTGCACTAAATTGCAAAGAGTGTTGCAATTATGTGTATTAATGTTGCATTTGATAGAAAAAAGTGTTACATTTCTAAAAAAAGTGTTGTGTTTGTGAAAAATAAGTGTTGTATTGTTGTTTTAAAAGTGTTGCATTGTAAAGTATTGCACTCGCTAAACATGTGCAACACTTTCAAAAAAGGTTGCTTATTGTAATAAAAAGTGTTGCTTATACCTAAGGCGACGTTGCATAAAGTAGCTCTTGATAAAGTGTCACATTAGGCATAATGCAACATTTTAAAGACATAATACAACACTTTGTTGGTGTTGCCTTAAATTTATTTTTTAGTAGTGTAAGAAGACGTACCACAAGCTTTAATGAATTGAACAAGTTCCCAACTAATGTTGTACGTAGAACAGAAGGAGTCAGTGACTCCTTGATGCAAGCTATACAGACAAACGCTGCAGCAAGAATCGTTGGTCTCATTATAATGTAATTTTTGTTGATTGGTGAGCTGGAATGAGGAGTTGCACATTTATGCTGAACACTTTTACATAATTATATAATCAAACAAGCTCTCCTTTTAAATCTTTTTGAGAGCTAAATGTGTGAGAAAATGTGAATACTAATAGTTCATCATCATTGAGTTGAGTAGATGGTGGTTTTGACATCTAATTTCCTGTTTTTAGTATCATGGCTCGAACTGAACCCGAAGCCAACAGATAAGCCTATAAACAACTTTTGTTGACCACTCCTGGCTTGGGTCAGTACATCTCTGGTTCCATCCAATTCGAGGAGACTCTATATCAGTCAACTACTGATGGAAAGAAGCCTCCTATAACATTTGTCAGACTCACCACTAATGTTCCCTCTTTCATCAAGAGTTACACACTGAAAGAAAGTACAATACTCAAGTAAACATAAAATGTCGGCTGCAATAGTCATTGGGCTTATTTAGTGTTACAGCTTATTCTATTTTTTTGCTTATTTTCAAAAAGTTTTCAACTTTTATCATTCTAAAACCCTTACAGCTTACGTGGTGATATCTCTTATAGCTTAATTTGTGCTTAATCAGCTTCTAAAGCTTATTGTTAAGTTTTTTTTGCATTTTCTGCTTATTTTGAAAAATAATTCGTTTTTGCTTATTTTGTCTAAAATTTCAAAGCTTTACGTTTCAAAACATCTCATTACCTTCTTGGTAGTGGACGTCTTTCATTTGATGTTATTAACTGGTCTGAAATAAAGGCGCCTACAGCATCTGAATGTTGGCGACATGTTAAAACCAAATATGTCACCCAAAATTTGCAACCACATTGTAGTGAAGGCACATCCTCTCAAAACAGTACCGACGGGGAAGAAAACGTAGGTCTTATTCAATCTTCAAATTCTAAACAAATGGAGAGACAATACCACAACCTCAGAAGTCCGTCGTTGGGGCAGTGTAGTAGTATTGCAGGTAAATGTCTACTGTTGTTTTTTTAGGATTATGTAATTGTTGATATGACTGTAAAGTTTCTGTTTGTTTATCGGTGATCAGTTACATTCAAGAATATTGTTTTTTATCTTCTCTAGGACAACCAGAACTGTTGGAGCATTGAAGACTTTCTGCACTTGCAAGTAGCGTCGAAATATGTGCATCGAAAATATGTTTAACAAAGAAAACATATTGCGGGTACTCGAATGTCTAACATAGTTTTCTGTACGTCTGGCCATGACACAAGTTACTATCCATATTGTGTAGAAGGCAACATAAGATTTTTGGGGAAACTATGCAGTCTTTTAAGGCGTAAAAGGAATTGAGACTGTCGAAGCAAAGGAAAAATCATTCAAGGCTCGCATGGTGGTAAACTACCCATTTTTTTAATCTGTAGTTAATCAAGTGGTTTAGTTTCTATTACCATTATTAAATATGATTTTCGCTGGTAAACATAGAATAAATTGGGCGCTTTCTTTTTATTAAGATAGTGGACTAACAATGTGACAATGACAATAAAGTTATGCAAATTATAGTTTTAATGTGATTCTTTTATGAATGTACAGGTTTCATTGATTTTGTATGAGCAATATGGAAATTGATGCTGGGAAAGGCTGACCCATTCCTACATGTTTCTTTAACTTAAGCTCATGGCTGCATCAGCGATAGCAAATGGTAAGTTCTAGGTTCAGATTATAATATAAGCACCGTAAAAAACTATTGATGTTTCAACTCTAATTCATTTAAAGATTCAATCACAAACTTTCATCGACTCCATCAATCCACCTAACTTCACCCACATAGTCTGGTATGAAAAAGGAAGATGGAAAACGGTGCCACTCACTTTCTATACAGACCACTGCACCTGCATTGATAAAGACAAAAAACAAGTCATCATGGATCCTGAATGTGTGATAGAGACAAGACCGTTGCAGAGAAAAGGATTACCAACAAAAAATGAATTACACATTCACTTTTGAGGTTAACTTTACTGCCTCATCCCATAACATTTATAATTTTATACCAATTCAATTAAAGGTCAGATCTTAGTTTTGGAAAATTATAAAGCCAAAATAAACTTATTTGCCCATTGTTAATACGAATAGCTGATAATTAATTCAAAAGATTATTTAGTGCGATTTTTAGTACAATCTGACATAGGGGAAGAACTTTAATTTATAATGGACCACCAGTGACGACATAAGTAGTTAGTGGCAAAACATCTGAGTTAGCTACTGGATAAAGAACTTCAGGTTATAACGGACCACTAATGACAATATATGAAGTTTAATTTTGTTATGATACTATTCTGATAGTACTCATATTGTCACTCTATGTTTTATTAGTCATGAACTTATTCTGATAGTAAAATGCCTCGCGAATCCTTCATACACTGCCTTAATCGTCTGGTAATATAATGATGGAATCCTAGAATATCATTCCTACCCAATCGAAATTATTAAATATAAGATCTTAACCTTAGAGCTAAATTAGGATCGGTGCTTATCGATTTTCTATTTCATGTTCATGTATCTATCCTTGATGAATGTATACATCTGGATCAGTGGACAAGTAAGCTCTTAACTATCTTCCATCCTTGATGAATGTCTTATGATTTCATTATGAAATATAATCCTATATGTTACTGTAGTTGAACCTCTGCTTTCCTCGAGCCCCACACATTAGGAGACGACCCACTAACCGTAGCTATCATGTATGTATGTTTCTATTTATTGGTCTGTATGTCCGCTTCAACTAAAAACTTGATAATTCATTGATTGTGTATTAGACCCTTATTTCAAAAACTCTAATCTGGGTGAACATATTTTGTTGTCTCATATGCTACTGGCCATGCATTATTTGTGATGGTTTGAGAAGTAACCTTGATTACCTTGGTCGGCTTTTATCACTTTAAATGTAAAAGATTCATCCAGAAGGAATAGGGGAAGTTCAGGTATGTATTTACATTTTTTTATCATTAGTCAGATACATAGGCGCTAATGAACACACAAAACAACCAATTTGCTAATGCCCATTTTCCAAAACATGCCGCACCAGGATTGTCACCTTTTTCTTTTCAACCACACTCACAAGCTACGTCAGTCTTAGAGAGTGTGTACCTTCTTAATGGCGGCGACTCATATTCATTTGTAAGAGACACTCCAAGTACTGCAGTAGCAAATGAATAATCTTGTTTCTCGGTCATTTCCATATCTGTGACAATCCGTCAATTTATGATTGATATTTTATTCTCAATATTTATTTGAAAACATTATTTTAATGTTACAATATGAACTCACTTATTTTTGGGAAGTAATTTGGATTTACGCCTTGAAGTAGCATCGACTACGTCTAAACCAGAGGATTCAACGTTACGTGCTTACGTTTACATACAACGTCTTTGGTGACAGTCCGACATTTCAGAAAATAAATTTGTCCGTGAATATTATTTTGGAGTTTTAAATTTGTGTTGGTTCATAAACTCACAAATTTACGAGAAGAGATTAGGACTTACGATTTTATTTTAACGTCCTTTACGACTAAACCGGAAACCCTAGGATTACGTATTTACGTTTTCGAACTCCGTTTTTGATGAGACAATTTTTATTGGATTCGTTTTGTGACGTTGATTCATAATTTATAAAAACATTTTTCGTAAAACGACCCGAGGGCACGTAAATCGAGAAAATTAGAATCGAGAAATACCCGTAAACTAGTGAGATGGGACAAAATACATTGTCCCACCCCACTAGCTTAATGGGACGGCACTAACAAGCCACCACATCACAAGATGTGGCAACCATGTAGCTAAAACTTACACATGTAAGTAAGCTTACATGGTAAGCTAACCAAACATCAAAACCATCAACTTTTCACCACTCTCCTCATTCACTCATGCAATACCACTCAAAATCCTCTCAACTATCTCTCTAGTTCGTCCATAGCTCACCCTAAACACCCTAATTTGATCAAAAATCCACCACAAAATCATGTGTTATTTACACATATGTTGAAGCCACTTTGAAACCCTATTGATTGGTGGTACTTATAACATCCAAGGAGGAGTATTCATGGTGTCTTAGGGCTGATTTTTCCACAATTGTCTATGAAGAATGGTGGTCTTGAAGATGGTCATGGTTATCCACAAGTTTCTCCATCAAAATCCATGTTTTGATCATAACCTACATCAACTTGGTGGTATAAAGATTGTCCTCCTCAACTTCTTGTTATTTTGATTATGTAAACATGTATTTTATTTCCTATTGTATATGTATATGATGATAAAAATTTTATGTGGGGATTTGTTGTTGATAAACATGATTAAAAAGGTGAAAAACCATAAGAAACAAGGTTAAAATCTTGACTATTTAGTTGGCTGTATAAAAACAGTAGATAACTAAAAGATGAACTGATAAAATTGCATGGTTTGATCCATTTACAGTAAGTAGAAGATGTTATACACATGTGAGAGTTGGCCATGCAATGGAATCAAAATAATGAGTGAGATATGATCAAAACAAGTTTAGGGTATAAATCTGAGGTTACTGTTTTGGACGATTTTTAGAAAATATTTAGAAGATGATTCAACAGTAGCTATAGAAGAGTTAAATTTAGCACATATTATGTAGTTTATGTGATAAAAATTTGAGCTTCTATCTCCATATAGAACTCAGGATATGGCAGTTTTGGTGAAAGTGAAGATAAAAATCAGATTTTGGAAATTAAAAGTATAATAATATTATATAAGCACTCAAAATTTTAATGTATAAAATATAAATTAAAACCCACTAACTCATGGATTCTATTTATATAAATATATAAAAGGTGGAATAAGTGTATAAATGATAAAAATGGTAACTTGTTAAGTTTTATAAGTTATAAAACTATAAACATGATTTTTACGACTTTTTCGGCTATTGCCGTAAAATTAACGTTTTTTGTTAAATAAAACTTAGATGGTTGGACCCGTCTAATGAAAACTTTATAAAACTTATATACTGATATATAGACATGTATAGCAAGTAAAAACCGATAAAACCCGAACTATAGGACATACGGACGTTAACGGACTTAATTAACGTTATTGGACTAATAATACAACAAAAATGGACTAAAATACTTATGAACTTATTATTGGCCTTAACCCATTTAGGCCCAACTTGTAAAGCATAGATACTGATAATATGAGTATAACATGGATTAAAACAAGTTAAAGTACTTATAATAAGTTTATTGGACTTAAAACACGTAAATGGGTAAAACTAGTAAGCTAGTATAAAAGTTATCGACATATAACACTAAAAATGAGTAAACGAGAATATGTAAACCCACTTGATCATCATATATATATAATCATCATATGTATACATAATTGTTATTTTTATAAAGTCATTGGACATGAGTCTAAGACCGAGTATTATTTCTCTAGGTTTCCGTGATTGAAGCGCGTACCGTACATCCAAATCGCCGATAATCGCCTTCCCACATCAACGTGAGTTCATAGCCTCGCACTCTTTTAAATGTTTTATAAATGCTTTATAAACCCGCGAGGGAGATAACATGTTAGTTTTTATAAACTTAGGACACCATTTGTCCCGATTGTTTGTTTATTGATTTTGGACCCGAATGCTTGAATGACCCGATTGTATGACCCGATAAATGATTAAAGGACCCGATAGATGAAATTAAATGGATTATTAAAGTTAGGTTATGTCACTAAAAGTCCCATTAGCATGAATTGTGAACTACCGGGATTTGGTAGACGCTTATGCATTTAATAGTACTATTTGGGGACGATCACCCCAGTTCGCGCCTTGACGGTTGATCCCCGTCGTGCCACATTGATTGGTAAGCGAATTTATGTATGAGAAGATTTCCATAGCGTGACCTTTGTGACGACACGCTACTTTAGATGGGCAAAATTGGTATCGGGTTAGCTACCCGTTGTTGGTTTAGTAAGGTAACAATGTCATGCGGCTTATAATAATCCAAAATTAATGAAATACTAATAGACGCTCCGAATTACGATGTATTGCCTGACTAGCAATACAGGGTCATACTATTGATATTATGTTTATGTTTTGGTTTTCATAACCATATTCATATAACGGTTTTTATTTAATCTATACAACGTTGCAAAACGTATTGTATGATGTTTTTAACGACAATGGTCGTATTGTATGGTGTTTTTACGACATTGGCTCGTATAATGATTTTTAAGGCAAATGCCTATAGTATGATTTTCGATAAGGATTTGTATAAAAATGATTTTGGCTATTTCATGGCCTATCAAAACGATTTGTACAAAATGATTTTCAGTAATACTTTTATACTGATATTATATTGATGGAATTTATTAAACTCTATGAATTCACTCGGCGTTATCGCTGACCTTTTCTTTTAACATGTTTTATCTCAGGTACTTGAAGGTAATTCTCGGGAAGACAACAAGAATTCATGGCCCGCACTTAAACGATATTTTCCATTCAAATATTTTATAAAACTTTGTATGAAATGTAATGACTTGGGACCGATGTAACTTTGATATTTATGAATGGAAATGATTTATTATTAAACGACGCGATTTTTATGCGTTGTCTATGATGTGAGTAATGTGCTATCCCGTAACACCAACGAGTCTTCCGCTGTATTGAGTTGTACAAATTTGGGGGTGTTACAGTTTGGTACCAGAGCTCTCGTTATAGAGAACGAAAGATTTTTAAAACTAAGGTTTTGAATAAAACTTTTCAAAATCTTTTAACTACAAACATTTTTCTAAAAAAAATGTCTAAAAATCTTTTGACTATAACGGTGCCGAAGAATTCCCGAGTTACCGACAAGGCCAAGACTAAGAAGTGTTATTTTAATATATATATATATATATAACTTGGATTATATATGTATGATGTAATTTTATTACATGATTGTTTGATGATTATTTTGATTTTTATACGAGATATTTATACGACGTAGATTGTCACAAGTAACCCTAAATCCCCTAGTAAATTAATCTAAGCTATTCTGGTAGGAATTCTAGCTATTCTAGATCTAAACCAAGTTGTGGATATTTATAATCCCAACAAATGGTTGATATTCGTAGAAATGTAGATATTAGTTGATTGTGTTATTGAAAAAGAATTGGCGAGATTAAATCTGATATCGATGTCATGACGATCTTTTCTTATAGAGTGGAGTTTGACAAAACGTTACCACCTAGAAAGATGTCATCTGATTCGTTGTCATCCAATTCTTAAATTGAAATCGAAAGGGTGAATGTTGCACTTGAGGCTGTCATTGGAACCATTACCCAAAAGCCTCATGGCACTAGTACCTTTCCGAGAAGTCTAGTTGAATGATCAAGTCATTTCATACTAGTGACTCATTTGATAATTGTTGTTGTAAGAGCTATAGGATTGGAATTAAGTGTTGATTCATATTGAACTTTTATTGCCCTATTAAGGCCTAATAATAAGAATGAAAGTATTGGAAAATAAGGTAGGATATCGAAGTGAGTATAAAATTGGTTAAGACTTGAATAAAGTAAAAATTTAACCTGTATGGAATAAGAAATTGTTAAGAGGAAATTGTTGAGTCCTGTGATTGAATTATAAGGTTTTAATTGATTGTTGATTCGTGTTAAGGGTTGTTCCTAGGCCATTGTCCACTAACGAGGATGCCCAGTGTCCAATAAATAAATTGAAGAAATCCTCTTCTGAATTGGGACCGATGGATCTTCCGGGACAGGCAGGACACCTAATGACTCTTGTAGATTAGTATTCATTGTGGTATCTTTTAAAAATCCCTAACTTAACTGAGACATCAGTTGGTAGGATGAGTTCTGAGAATTGTATGACATAGTGACATGTAATGTGTTACGGTACAATTTTGACGTGTTTGTGATTAATGAAAAAGACTACCTTTGATTGCTAAATTCTACATGTATCGATGTTATCTATCTTTTATTGCTTCGCCCTAATGTTCGCATTAGTGATGCAACCATTGAACAAGTACTCATCTTGATTTGAGTTACGATGTGGATTATTCTTGTTGAGTGCCATCAAGGTCATGAACCTCATGATTAATTGGCTAAGCTCATTTCCTATCATATTGTAGTTAGTTCTTGGTGAACAACTTTTCATCACTCTTTTGCAGATCACTAATTGTTTTTATAAAGTTAAAACCGTATCCTTTGAGAAAATTGATTTTTCATCACTATAAGGATTATTCAAAGTGAGATTTATAAGTGATTGATATCAAAATGAAGTTGTTTATGAAACGCTTTGGAAACTTAATTGTTTTCATAACAAGGAAAATCTTTGTAAATTTATTTTTGATTCTTATTTAAGAATTAAGCGTGAAAATGTTTTTATTATAAACATGATGATAAAAATTTTGACGAACTGAGTATTGCATCGTTAATCTTGAAATTGTATATAGTTGCGTGCCTACATACAATTTGGAATGGACTATGCAAGACTGATTAGTAGTCACCATAAAAACTAATGAATAAACACTACATTTTCTTTGAAGATTGTGAATGATTAAATTTTTTTTTTGAGATCTGCAAAAAGTGCAAAATAGGGACATATTGATAGGGACACCTACATATGTGCCTGTAACATCTATACTTCTGAGTTGAATTTATTCATATGTGGAAATTGTCTCATTTGACAATTGACAATTCTTTCTTGTCCAATTCTCTCGTAGTGAGATTCTTAGGAAAAGTATCTGATTACCTAATGTTGATACCCGACTGGATGTATCGACGTTCTTATCATTTCTTTTGATTTGATTTCATTTGAATGACCTGGGTAACGATCCGAGGAGCTTTCGAATGCGTACTTAAATTATGAAAACATGGGATATATTCATATTCGTTAAATGTTTTCGTTTGTATCTGATTTGAAATTCTATCGCATAGACTATGCGTTGACCTTACTCTTTTAGGGTTAGTTATGTCTCCTAATATCCTTGAATTTGTGAAGGATTATGAATTATTATTAGTCTTTTGAGAAGTTCACATCTTATCGATGGCAATAAAACTGGAAAGTTAGTAATGCCAATAGAATGGATTGATTGGTTATGACATGACGACATTGTCTTAATTGATGGGAACTCGAGTAGAATTCCCCTAAATGATAAAGATGTTGATTATCAAAAGTGATCTAAATAATTCTTGATGGATGTCCATATCCTGCATTTAGACTTGAAATTATACCGTGAATGATTGTGAATTAGTCATAGATATTATAATCTAGAAAGAACATAATATGAATTTATTAAAAGATGTTTATGTTATCTGAAACTTTAGTAAGTATTTGTTGGTAAATTACCTAGACTTTCGCCATTAAGGCAAGTTGAAATTGGTATTGATTATTTTCTCGGTGTTGCACCTGTGACGTATGCACTGGACGTCAGCACCATCTGAATTTAAGGAATTACCGTACAACTGAGAGAGTTGTCGGAGAAAGATTTTATTCTACCAAGCCTGTCATCATGAAGAGCTATGGTGTTATCATTCCTTATATTTATAGATTACTCTGACTGAGTAAATTGACAATCGAAAACGATATCCATAACTCAAAATGGAAGAATTGTTCGATCATTTACAAGGTTCTAGCAAATTTGATCCATAGCATGGTTATCATCAACTTCGCATCTGCGAAAGAGATTATCTATTCCAATCACTACATCCGGTGCTTGTAATGAACATTATGAGTTCCACGTGATGTCGTTTGGATTGACCAATGCACATGTAGCATTCATAAATTCGGTGAATCACGTGTGTAGGCTGTAATTTGATAAACTCATGCTTGCGATCATTAAGGACTATTTGTTTGTATATAAGAATAAGAATGAGTTAATAATAAATTATAGATTGCCCTGAATTGGCCGAACAATTAAAAACCTGAACCTTGAATAATTGACATAAGACTTAAAGACTTAATCCTTTATATGATTTAACCGTGTAATTAATAGATAATGGAAGCTATATTGACTTTTCAAAGATTAGGACCATTAACGCTTAGGGATTAAAAACTTAATCCTTTACATAAAATGACCGTTGGTTTAATAATAGTAAGATGTATGCATATAGACTCTTCAAACATTAAGAGCCCTTTTAAGACTTTGGATTTTACCAAAAAGAAATGGAAATATGTTTTGACAAATGTTTTAAAAAAGGATTTTTAAAGGGATTATTCCCTTATACACAAACCATTTAACTAAACTTCTGTTTAGGGGTAAATGTTTGTGTATACCTCAAGATAACTTAAGAAGGATTGAGTAAAACCATTTATACCATAACCTGAAAACTTAAAACGACAATTTTTGCTTTTCAAACTAAGGAAATTTTGACCAAAGTATAAACAAAGATTTTTCGAATAGTTACGAAATCTTATTAAATATTTTCGATAAATCAACAAAAATCGTGTTAATTAAATTCAAATTTATTTTGAACATTTTATATAATTGGTCGAACTAAGAAATTTAAAATTTTTACGTTTACGTTTCATAAAAATTAACTAATAATTATTTAATTAATTACAATAATTATCGACGCTTTAGACGCCGGATTGAGAAAAACAGATAAAAATAATAGTTGAGAAGAAACTAAAACTTAGAAAATATGAAGAAAAGTGAACGTAAGTACGGACGCATAATATAGAAAGAATATCTGAGTGAATTGTGGACATGATAATTATATCATCATGAGAAGTGAATATAGATACCGACGCATTACGTAGAAAAGATAAAGAACCAGTTAGGACATGTTCCTTAATAATGAAGGTGCAAAATAAATTGCCGAGCAATATAAAAATAAACGATGTTTGTAAGAAGGATAATATAAATAATAAAAAGGGGTTCGCGGATAATGTGAACCATTAAAATTGAGAAGCCGATAGCGTTAAATGTTTTAAAGGCCACTTATGGTTGCCCAAATATGGAAATTGTAAGATATAGTTATGTTGGAATTTGTAAGTATAAGTATTCTATTTATGTCATTTTTGACTAAAAGTATCTTTGTCTGAAGAAATTGTACTGATGGAAATTATGAAGGCAGACATCGCCTCATACATTAGTAAACGTCTAGCTATTGCAAAGGTCATCATCTGAATTTGATTCGATTTGGGTCATCGTCGACAGACTGACCAAATCTGCTAATATCATTCTCGTTAATGATAAATGCAAAAGAGTTATGTAAACATAGCATGCCTGTATCGATCATCTATATCAAGATCCTCGCTTCGCATCGAATTTCTAGAGATTTGCTCAGAAATCATTGAGAACGAACCTTGATGAGAGTACTATGTACCACCCCAAATCGAAGGGACGAGGTAAAGTAACGATACAAAGTAATATAAGTGCTATTCTATGTTTGAGTGAATGACCTATGGTAATAGACCGTATAATCGTTTTCCTTTGGAAAGATTATCATTGATAATCATCGTATTAGGACCGAGATCTAATCTTGTTAGGATCTATATTAGAGCTTCTGTAAGCAAGAGTTGAGATGAAGACTTCCGACATACACCCATAGTGAGTTGGACATGTCTTTTAGGTTTAAGGTTTCCTATGATGGCGAACCTAACCTTGCAAAATACCCGACCCGCGAGATCTGAAATGATTGTTGAAATTAGGATTTGATTATTAACTGCCGATAGTGGGCAGGAAGTTATGTGAATATGAAATGTAGATCTTGAAGTGCCAAATGGGTAGCGAATTTATGCCAAAATTTTTAACCTTGGTAAAATGAATTCATGATCTGACAAATCATGGGATATAAGTCCCCGTTGTTTGGGACCACTGAGATGATGTAAAAGTTGGGATAGAAAGGCATATAAGCTAGATCTACCCTAGGACTTCAAAGACTGCGTGAATTATGTTTCGTATATCGAACTTGATGGAATATCTATCAAGTGAGAATCTGATTATTCTTAGTAAAGCTTAGATCGGCGAAAAGTTGCATTCATCAAAAACCCGTGAACATCATGGATAGAGAAAGTAAGTCAACATTAAGCCTGATCTTATTCCCGTAGTTATGTTTGATGAAACTCGCGTATTATAATGCATTGCACTTGTGAGAAAAGACCGAATGTGGAGGAAATACCCACATGGCTTTAACTCTATAAGAAGCGAGTAGTAAGATGATATTTGAGGATAAAGATCCTGTTTAGGGGTAAATGCTGTGACAATCCGTCAATTTATGATTGATATTTTATTCTCAATATTTATTTGAAAACATTATTTTAATGTTACAATATGAACTCACTTATTTTTGGGAAGTAATTTGGATTTACGCCTTGAAGTAGCATCGACTACGTCTAAACCGGAGGATTCAACGTTACGTGCTTACGTTTACATACACCGTCTTTGGTGACAGTCCGACATTTCAGAAAATAAATTTGTCCGTGAATATTATTTTGGAGTTTTAAATTTGTGTTGGTTCATAAACTCACAAATTTACGAGAAGAGATTAGGACTTACGATTTTATTTTAACGTCCTTTACGACTAAACCGGAAACCCTAGGATTACGTATTTACGTTTTCGAACTCCGTTTTTGATGAGACAATTTTTATTGGATTCGTTTTGTGACGTTGATTCATAATTTATAAAAACGTTTTTCGTAAAACGACCCGAGGGCACGCAAATCGAGAAAATTAAAATCGAGAAATACCCGTAAACTAGTGAGATGGGACAAAATACATTTTCCCACCCCACTAGCTTAATGGGACGGCACTAACAAGCCACCACATCACAAGATGTGGCAACCATGTAGCTAAAACTTACACATGTAAGTAAGCTTACATGGTAAGCTAACCAAACATCAAAACCATCAACTTTTCACCACTCTCCTCATTCACTCATGCAATACCACTCAAAATCCTCTCAACTATCTCTCTAGTTCGTCCATAGCTCACCCTAAACACCCTAATTTGATCAAAAATCCACCACAAAATCATGTGTTATTTACACATATGTTGAAGCCACTTTGAAACCCTATTGATTGGTGGTACTTATAACATCCAAGGAGGAGTATTCATGGTGTCTTAGGGCTGATTTTTCCACAATTGTCTATGAATAATGGTGGTCTTGAAGATGGTCATGGTTATCCACAAGTTTCTCCATCAAAATCCATGTTTTGATCATAACCTACATCAACTTGGTGGTATAAAGATTGTCCTCCTCAACTTCTTGTTATTTTGATTATGTAAACATGTATTTTATTTCCTATTGTATATGTATATGATGATTATATGATGATAAAAATGTTATGTGGGGATTTGTTGTTGATAAACATGATTAAAAAGGTGAAAAACCATAAGAAACAAGGTTAAAATCTTGACTATTTAGTTGGCTGTATAAAAACAGTAGATAACTAAAAGATGAACTGATAAAATTGCATGGTTTGATCCATTTACAGTAAGTAGAAGATGTTATACACATGTGAGAGTTGGCCATGCAATGGAATCAAAATAATGAGTGAGATATGATCAAAACAAGTTTAGGGTATAAATCTGAGGTTACTGTTTTGTACGATTTTTAGAAAATATTTAGAAGATGATTCAACAGTAGCTATAGAAGAGTTAAATTTAGCACATATTATGTAGTTTATGTGATAAAAATTTGAGCTTCTATCTCCATATAGAACTCAGGATATGGCAGTTTTAGTGAAAGTGAAGATAAAAATCAGATTTTGGAAATTAAAAGTATAATAATATTATATAAGCACTCAAAATTTTAATGTATAAAATATAAATTAAAACCCACTAACTCATAGATTCTATTTATATAAATATGTAAAAGGTGGAATAAGTGTATAAATGATAAAAATGGTAACTTGTTAAGTTTTATAAGTTATAAAACTATAAACATGATTTTTACGACTTTTTCGGCTATTGCCGTAAAATTAACGTTTTTGTTAAATAAAACTTAGATGGTTGGACCCGTCTAATGAAAACTTTATAAAACTTATATACTGATATATAGACATGTATAGCAAGTAAAAACCGATAAAACCCGAACTACAGGACATACGGACGTTAACGGACTAAATTAACGTTATTGGACTAATAATACAACAAAAATGGACTAAAATACTTATGAACTTATTATTGGCCTTAACCCATTTAGGCCCAACTTGTAAAGCATAGATACTGATAATATGAGTATAACATGGATTAAAACAAGTTAAAGAACTTATAATAAGTTTATTGGACTTAAAACACGTAAATGGGTAAAACTAGTAAGCTAGTATAAAAGTTATCGACATATAACACTAAAAATGAGTAAACGAGAATATTAAACCCACTTGATCATCATATATATATAATCATCATATGTATACATAATTGTTATTTTTATAAAGTCATTGGACATGAGTCTAAGACCGAGTATTATTTGTCTAGGTTTCCGTGATTGAAGCGCGTACCATACATCCAAATCGCCGATAATCGCCTTCCCACATCAACGTGAGTTCATAGCCTCGCACTCTTTTAAATGTTTTATAAATGCTTTATAAACCCGCGAGGGAGATAACATGTTAGTTTTTATAAACTTAGGACACCATTTGTCCCGACTGTTTGTTTATTGATTTTGGACCCGAATGATTGAATGACCCGATTGTATGACCCGATAAATGATTAAAGGACCCGATAGATGAAATTAAATGGATTATTAAAGTTAGGTTATGTCCCTAAAAGTCCCATTAGCATGAATTGTGAACTACCGGGATTTGGTAGACGCTTATGCATTTAATAGTACTATTTGGGGACGATCACCCCAGTTCGCGCCTTGACGGTTGATCCCCGTCGTGCCACATTGATTGGTAAGCGAATTTATGTATGAGAAGATTTCCATAGCGTGACCTTTGTGACGACACGCTACTTTAGATGGGCAAAATTGGTATCGGGTTAGCTACCCGTTGTTGGTTTAGTAAGGTAACAATGTCATGCGGCTTATAATAATCCAAAATTAATGAAATACTAATAGACGCTCCGAATTACGATGTATTGCCTGACTAGCAATACAGGGTCATACTATTGATATTATGTTTATGTTTTGGTTTTCATAACCATATTCATATAACGGTTTTTATTTAATCTATACAACGTTGCAAAACGTATTGTATGATGTTTTTAACGACAATGGTCGTATTGTATGGTGTTTTTACGACATTGGCTCGTATAATGATTTTTAAGGCAAATGCCTATATTATGATTTTCGATAAGGATTTGTATAAAAATGATTTTGGCTATTTCATGGCCTATCAAAACGATTTGTACAAAATGATTTTCAGTAATACTTTTATACTGATATTATATTGATGGAATTTATTAAACTCTATGAATTCACTCGGCGTTATCGCTGACCTTTTCTTTTAACATGTTTTATCTCAGGTACTTGAAGGTAATTTTCGGGAAGACAACAAGAATTCATGGCCCGCACTTAAACGATATTTTCCATTCAAATATTTTCTAAAACTTTGTATGAAATGTAATGACTTGGGACCGATGTAACTTTGATATTTATGAATGGAAATGATTTATTATTAAACGACGTGATTTTTATGCGTTGTCTATGATGTGAGTAATGTGCTATCCCGTAACACCAACGAGTCTTCCGCTGTATTGAGTTGTACAAATTTGGGGGTGTTACAATATCCCTGAAAAAGTATCCACTTACAAGATATTCAATAAGGATAGATAGCAAATACAAGCTGCTACTTATCAATGGGCTCCTTAAATAACTTTAAGTGACCGCTGCTTCTGATAGTCATATACCTAGAAGATCACTAAAAAAACACCAATTGCTTTCTTACACAAGCTATATGTGAAACTGTTTCTTTCTAATTTGGTATTAGAGTGAAGGTGCACTATGAACCTAGAGATATCAAGGAAGAACAAGCTGTTCAAATTAATCCGAATTTGGAAAATCTAAAACCACATTTTATCCAGTGCATAAGACCGAATTCCAAAAAAATATTCATTATCAACACTTTCTGATAGTCTTGAATTTGTATCATATGGTAAGCTATTTGGAGTCTCTGCACAGTTTACTAACTTTTTTAGTAAGAATTTAGCTTCACGTAACTTTTATTCATATGTAGTTTTATTCTCATTTATTTTTCTTTTACTCACCACACGTGTCCATGATATTACCAAATCCCTATTTTTTATTATTGTAGTTCAAATCCTAAAAGTTAATAATAATATTTTAATGCGAGCAAAAAACTGAGCTGGACTAAACTCGTATAGAAGCAGTGAAACTAAAGGCTCGACACAACGAGCAGTAGTAACAGTGTTTTGTATTCTTGTGCTCTCAAAGAGTACAGAGCACAACTCAGCAGCAACCCCTTTTAAACCCATTCAACAGTTTGGTAAAAGAATTCTACAAAGAACATCCACTATATTCAACTTAGCATCTATAGCGTTGAGGCATGTTGATGGATTCCTACTGATTAGTCTAACTAATGCATAAATAGCAGCATGTTTCTCTTTTTCCAATCCCACGTTCAAAACTTCCACCCATTACTGAACAGCTTGCTGAGAATCGGCATTGTTGATGTGGTCGACAGAAAACAGATTCTCGAGGGCTTTAGCCGCTGTATAACGTGCACATCTTCCACCCAAACAAAACATAGATACAAGCTAATTGACAACACCAAATGCAGAGTTGTGTTTCCGTATTTTAGCAGTGCTGAATAGGATATCCAACAGATCAGTAGCAGCTTCACAGGTAGCATCTTGTATACGCTAATGATTCTATCTTTGCAGCCCGTTGCATGGAAGTTATTATGTATACCTAATGATTTGTATCTTTGAAATCCTTTGCAGCCAATGGCGACATGATATCTTATCAACATGTGTATATAGTAGCAGGTGAAGAGTATAATTATTAGGAATTGTTACCATCATGAGTCGAAAGTGAAAGGTTAAGTAAGATTATTGTATAGTGAAACGGCGTAGGGGCTCGAGACATACTTGTACAATATCTTTCCCGTCTGTGCATGCTAATATATGATATGGTCCAGCTTTGTTGTGTACAGGAAGACCACTTCAAGGAGTATTTTTGCTGATACGAAGGTAGGTTAATATTTTAGTTTTTTGTTTTGTTTTCGCTCTTATTCTGTATGAATATTTTAGAGATTCATGTTGGGTAAATCAATCTTTAGTAGCTCTGTCAGTGACAGGCCATGTCATTGCTGCACTTGTCGCTTTCCCATATGACCATTCGAAAACAACTTATCACTTTTGGAACATGAGAAAGAACGAAATGCAAGGATGTACAATATTATTGGGCTTAATATCGATGTAAGAATGAGTTTCTGCCTCTGACTTTGGCATCAAAAGTACAACCATTGTTAACAAAGATCTGAAAGCTTGGCGGAAAAATATCCTCAGCAGTTGTCTCGGTACATTATAGCTTTGGAGAAAGTTGCTACCTTACGGGAAGATTTTCTACGCTAAAAGGCATGAACCTTGATAAGGTAATGTTTATATCTCTTCACAGAAACAGGAAAATGGGTTTTTGGTTGCCGATAGTGCTTTTAAATGCATATAAAACCTCCTACATTTTTGTCAAAAATGAGTAGTGTTACTTTAAGAAACCATATTCAACAGCTTTTAACGCAATACTCATGTACAGATGACAAACAAATATAAACCGGGTTTACACAACACCACTCAACTCACTTCTAGAAAAATTATGCATTTCAAGATCTTTTTCGAGGCTATCTTTGAGTGCGCATATACCGTTATTTGGAACATATTTAAGCACATAGCTGGTTCAGAACAATATGAAACCCTTAGAATTGGAATCAAGTTTTTTATTGAGAGTTATGTTTTGGCTGTGCTAATTTATTTGTTTGTTTTTGTGCTAATTTAACCTTTTGCAACTTTCGGGAGTTTACAACACAATGGATTAACCTCAGCTATATTATAACAAAAAAAGCCGTGTTCAATGTCTGCAATCAGCTATACTCCCCACCCTTAGAAGGTTAAAAAATTGTACTTTTTTGTAGATTAGTTGTTAGCGTTAGACACTTATGGGCATCTGGGTTGCCTTTTTTAAAATGGTTATCTGATTACTAAACATGTTTGTAATGAATCAGGCTTGCTTAAATACTATTTTTCTTGCACGCGCTATGAGCACAATCGCGGCTTTGACATACCAACTTGGAGGTGCGGTCGATTGGCCTCTCCCGGCTGATAATGAAGATAAACTCTACAATGCGTGGGCTTCAAGAACTTGGTAACTCTACAAGTGATGTTTCTTTTTTATCAATGATGTTATAGTATTAATCCTCTTTTAAATCTTACTTCGTCAATTGTTTGCATATACATATGTGGAGCTTACAATTTTTTAAGTAAATAATTTTTATATTTCGAATTAACATGTAAAACATGCTGTGTCTCATATTATTTCTTCGAACAGAAAACAGTTGTTGGTTTTTAACTTTATTTTCATGATAGACATATGTTTTGTATCTATTTTGATTAACTAGCATGTTACCCGCGCAATGCAGCGGCGAGTACCCGGTGATAAGTTTTGCGCCGAACAAATGTTACACTCTTATCGTCAAGTTTGTATTTTAATTAGTGTTAAAGTTATACAAAAATTGAATCACAATAAACCCACTAAAAATGAAAAAATAAAAAATTATAAATATATGTTAAAATGGGTGTTGAATTAAAGAGCAAATTTTTTTAAGAAATATGATGAAATTAGATTTTGAAAAAATAATTAAATAAAAAGATATTTTCAATTTCAAATTAAAGATTATATTTTAATAGGTTGTTTGAAAACTTTGTTACAAAATGTTGTTAGCTTGGTTCATGATATATAATGTTTGAATGAGATCAATAAATTGCTTTATTTAGTAAGAAAAAGTGTCTTAAAATTCAGCCTTGCTTTTTATAGGAAGTTCTAAATGCTTTATGTAGTAGTATAGAAGTATAGATAATATTTTGGTGATAATTTACCTAGACATGCCTTCCTTGTTGCGTGGGGGGCTCTGTAACAAAAAGGTACACGGACTTAAGATGGTTCCGCCAAATACCATATTTTTTTTAATATTTTGGTGATAATAATTTGATATTTAGTATTTGATTTTATTTGTTTTATCAATAAATAAATATATAATTATATAAATTATACAAACGTTTCGGCCCGTACCCGTTTCTTGATTTTTGGGATATTAGCGTTTCTAAGTACCCGTCCCCGTACCCATTTCCGTCCTCCGTGTAACATAGAAATAAATCCTTTCATATGAATGGTGTAGACAGAGGCTGCCACGAGAAGCTTCCGACACATGTGCAGATTTGTTTAGAAGTCAGGAGATTTGTTGCTGCTAAAACTAACTCAAATCTATTGCTTTCGCTATATCGATTCAGGTATGTATCTTATTGGTCTAATATACTGCCGCAACTGTTGTTACTTGGCCATGCTATCAACGATGCACGTGCTTTGAAAGAAGTTGATGTTGGGCTATCCATGGGGATTTAAGGTACCGAGGTGGCCAAGGAACTCTCAAACATAACGATCCTAAATGAAAATTTTGCTTCTGTTATCACGGTGCTAATGTGGGGGCGCTTTGTTACACTACCCTTATGGATAAAAATACAATTATAAACTTCAAATTCTCTTGACCAAGTACACAAAGTTTGAACTTAAAGATATCATCACCTAACAGCTGCAGCAGCAACACATATAAGAGGGTAAATAGGTTATTAAAATCTGTAATTCAAAGAACCATTCATGTAAAATTAGACACTTCTTGTTAGAGGCTAAACTTCCAATGATTAAAATAAGATGTTCGAAAAATATCATTCACTAATCCAAAAACTCAATAGATGTATCCAAAAACTATTATATGAAATTCAATGCAATACCTCTTTGTTTTTTTAATCTAAGAGCAAAAACATTTGCTCTCTTATCTAAGAGCCTAAAGTTCCAATGATTAAAATAAGATGTTCGAAAAACATCATTCACCTACTTGTTATTAAACACTAATGCTACCAACAATAGTCATGAAGAGGTGGATTATTACAAGAAATTTGAGAACAAACACGTAGCAGATCATTGAAAGTGTATTTTAAGCTCATCAGAATTTATTGCCAAGAATCATTCCAAATTCTTGTAATAAACAAGTAAAGATGATGTTGGTTATATAATAACAAATATAAAAGTCAAGGGAAAATTCTTACCCTCGATCTAGATGCTCCTTAAATGTTTTGTGCTTGAAAAAAAGCAGTTAAAGAAATTGAAATAAGTTGTGTCATATTTAGAATAGCATCTACGGCTAGAAAAGCTACTCACCCCTATAAGAATTGTGTTGTCTATCGAGCTTACTTCTGCCATATATACGTGCGAGATAACCAAGCCTCAATGTCCCAAATTTCTTGTAAACATTAAAGCATCAACTTTGAAACTTAAATCCTAAGATATTGAGCTGCCGTCGAGCCAAATTCAAGGGTCACATTCTAGCACATGTCATTTTCCTACCTAATCTAATTTGGATACATATAATTTTTTGTTTTTTTTGTTTGGTGACATAGATAAGATAATTCAACTTAATTATCAAAAGAAAAATCATTAGTGTATATTTCTCCGTATGTTTTCAACGACCTTTAAATATTACTTGCTATACTAACAAATACGCAACAATTTATTTGTATACATAAAAAAATAACATGTTCGTTGAGTAGGTCAACCCTAAACGTTACTTAATGTTAATTTCTTTTAAACAAAAACAATTAAACACTTTATATCCAACTGACAACCAATATAACAGATCAACCAACATTCTCTCAAACTTTTTTTAACAAAAATATAGACCCATATTTGTACAACCAAAGATTCACATGGCACAAAACACGTCCGTTGAGTGAGCCATGACTCAAAAATATAAATATTACTTTACTTTAAGTTTTCTTTTAACAAAAATGTGTCCGAGTGCAAACAGATATCACTAATACAAAAACGTACTTTAAAAAAAAACTTAAACACCAACATACCCTTAGAAAAGACTTACGACCACTGGGTGCCAGGGGAAAAAACGGAAAAACAAACCGTAACTGGAAACAAACCAAAATAATTGGGTGGCCAAGGCCCAAAAACGCGACAAACCAAACCATAACTGTGAATACATCAAATAAAACACAAACGTGTTCTTAGAAAAGATTTACGAAACGACCCCGCCCGTTGGGCGGGTTACGACGCTAGTATACGTATATATATATATATATATATATATATATATATATATATATATATATATATATATATATATATATATATATATATATATATATATATATATATATATATATATATATATATATATACGTATATATATATATACGTATATATATATATATACGTATATATATATATATATACGTATATATATATATATACGTATATATATATATATATATATATATACGTATATATATATATATACGTATATATATATATATATATATATCTATATATATATATATATATATATATATATATATATATATATATATATATATATATATATATATATATATATATATATATATATATATAATATATATATATATATATATATATATATATATATATATATATATATATATATATATGTATATATATATATATATCTATATATATATATATATACGTATATATATATATACGTATATATATATATATATATATATATATATATATATATATATATATATATATATATATATACGTATATATATATATATATATATATATATATATATATATATATATATATATATATATATATATATATATATATATATCTATATATATATATATATATATATATATATATATATATATATATATATATATATATATATATATATATATATATGTATATATATATATTATATATATATATATATATATATATATATATATATATATATATATATATATATATATATATATATATATATATATATATATATATATATATACGTATATCTATATATACGTATATATATATATATATATATATATATATATATATATATATATATATATATATATATATATATTATATATATATATATATATATATATATATATATATATATATATATATATATATATATATATATATATATATATATATATATATATATATATATATATATATATATATATATATATATATATATATATATATATATATATATATATATATATATATATATATATATATATATATAGTGTTCAAGTGTGTTACACTTTAAAGTAAGTTATAATAGGCACCAATCAACATGTGACAAGTGGCAATTTTGTTTAAAAGAAAAATTAAATGCAAAAAAAAATAAAAAGGGTATATTAGGTATTTTAACTGCTTGTTACTACTAGCTTTAATTCATCTATATAAATAACACACTTCATCCATTATCTCTGTTTCTCCATATAATCACAATCCTAAATCTAAAAAAAATTCAAATGCGTATCATTTCTTTTTAATTTTATAGTCATTTCAATCTAGTAAGTTTAACAACAAACAATAACATAAATAAAATTAACACCAATTGATTCGTGTCTATTGTCTTTCCAATCTTTTTTTCCTTTTGATTTCATCTAATATGACGGCTCTAGTTTCCATCCTTCACCAACAATCTCATTTTAACCAATTAAATTTTGACAAGAAACCAAATCATTGAGTAGCTTGCAAGACAGACTTGCCTTTTAAAGAGGGTAAGTAAATTTCTCACTTTTATATTTGTGATTGCATAATGTTACTTCTTCAATCAAATTTGTCTACGTTAGTTTCGTTAATTTATATACTAAGGGGTGTTTTTTTGGGCTATTGTGGCGACGACCTCGTTTTCCGACAACCACCGTAACTGCTTTGTTTTCCAACCGTCACATGCTAACAGTTTCGGTTTTTTCATCATATATGATCTTTATACAAATAGTATTAATGTATATGTTTCAAGTTATGATATATCTTGCTATTTGTAATATTTATTTGTTTTTTTAATTCGTATGTGTCTCCACACGAACTAAAAAATGATGTATCAATGTTTAATATGTGTAGTACTTTATTTTTTTATCATTTTATTGAAAGATTGCAAACATGTGAATGTGTTGTAAGTTTCCAACATGTGAGTGTTTTGTATCACCTTTATTTCTATTACTATTATATGGTTTCTCAACTAGGTGAAATTGTTACTTTAATGTAAACGTGTTGTTTGAGTTGAGTACATGTATGTAGTAATTTCTAGTAAATAACTAAAGGGGTG
>JANFOE010003033.1:0-50000 GCA_025667525.1 Glebionis coronaria | reverse complement strand
GTCCACTCAAACTGGAACAACGCGGTTACCTCAGAATACTAGGAAAACTAATCAACGCGTGTCTTCTTCTACAGGAGTAACTCCCACTACTAGCGTTAGCGGACCACAGCTTAAGAGCACTGATAGGTGTGTAAAAACCCATCCTTTCTACCACTTAATTACAATAATAACCGAGCCAAAACGTGTATTTTATGTCTTTTATTTCGGAATTATGCGTGGTTTGTGTTTTTGTTGTAATTTAGGACGAAAAGGTGAAAAGTGGAGAAAACACGGGCATTCACGGGCTTTTATTGAAGTAAAAGATAAAAGACGAAGTCAAGAAATAAAGAGTGCAAAAAGAACGGAAGTCCAAGACCAATTCTGAAGATTTATCGAATAAAAAGTTAAAAGATGGAAGTTTACTAAAAGCCGAGGAACTCAAGTCTATTTTATTGAAGAATTTAAAGACGAGTTCAAAAGAAATCCCAAGCCACAAGTCATTAGAGTCCAAGTTTAAAGAAGATTAGAAGGAAAAAGGACTAATGGTGCAATTAATGAAGATTAAAGGCTTAAGGACCTAATGACGCAATTAAGAAGAAATGAAGGAGGGGAGGAAGCTTCCTAATCCTCCCCTATATATAGATTAGATCTTAATTACTTTCATTTTGTTGGCTAATCGTGACAATTAGTTCTTCCACTTTTAATTACCTTGTCATTTAAATACTTGTCAAATTTAAATTCATGTCTTGCACCTTAATTACCATTTAATTTCAAGTAAGTTTTTCTTTTAATTCTTGTTAATCTTCATCTTTATCTTGTTAATCTCATTCTACCTTTCTTAATCTTTGATTCTTATTGTTTATGTTCATGTTCATGTTCTTATTTTTCTTATTTTGATCAAGTGGTTTTGATTATTTTGATTAGTTTTGTGAGTTTGATTGTTTTGGATTGATTGTTTATGATTAATAGATGTTAATTTGTTTGTTTGATTTAATTTTGTGGTTGATTTAGCTTTGTTTTGTTTAGATTCGTGCATATTTTTGTTCCTTGTTCTTCGGTTTTCTTGTTTCTGATCTTTCCAGGTAAACCAGCCCAGCTCTTATTTCGAATCAAGTTCGTGGCCAAAGTACTCTATTCGGAATATTGGATATTCCGAATAGAGTAGTTATTCCGAATAGGTATAATATTCCGCGTAGGAGTTTATTCCGAATAGGAATATATTCCGCATAGGACTGTTATTCCGGATAGGCTAGAATTTTATTCCGAATAGAGCATTATTCCGAGTAGCCAAGGTATTCCGGATAGAGTTAATATTCCGCGTAGGAGGATATTCCGAATAGGTGAAAATATTCCGAATAGGCCAATTATTCCGAGTAGGGACTTTATTCAGGATAGCCAGGTATTCCGCATAGGGTCACTTATTCCGGAAAGGGACTTATTCCAGATAGGTGAAAATATTCCGGGTAAGGAACTATTCCGAATAGGAACTTTATTCCGGATAGGTAATTTCAGTTTTTAATTTCGAGCTTTATTTTTCCGCCTTTTTAATTAGTTGCACTTTAAGTTTATTTGCCGTAGATTTATTTTAGCCTTGCCTTAGTTTAATATTTAGTTTTAGTCGCGTTTTAAGTTTGCCTTAGTTAGTTTTAAGTTTGCGTTATTTACATTTAGTGCCCTTTAATTTTAGTCACGCTTTTAAATACTTGCACCATTTACTTTAAATTAGTTTTAGATTTACTTTCAAGTCATTTACTTTAATTGTTCTGCACTTTTATTTTAATACTACAACGACACACATTTTTATTTCCACCAAAGAACAGCTGAGTCGCACATAGAACCTAGATCAATTCGATTAGACCACTACAACAAACTTAATCTTTTTACGGGCCAAAAGCCTTGTATCAAATGGCGCCGCTGCCGGCTCTTTTCGTAAAGATTAACGGTTTTCTGTGAGAGACGCGTTGCTTTTTGGGATCCATTCACTTGTGAGAGTTATTTTTCTTGCATAAAAAATTCAAAAAAAAATCATAAAAATTAAAAATTGATAAAATCCATAAAAATTAAAATTTTCAAAAATCCAAAAAGATTTTATTTTTATTGTATATATATATTGTCTTTGTGTTTGGTTTCTTTTTCTTTTACATTTTCAGGTGTATGCGTACTAGATCTTCTAATTATCAAGAGCCCGAGACTCAAGAAGATTTAAGTATGTCAGGTGTCAACAACAATATTCCACCGCACCTCAATAATAACAACAATGTTCTTCCACAGCCCGATCTTCAGACCATGGAGGAACTTTGTCAACCTACCATGTTTGGACGAGGAGGACCGATTGCGCCGATGCAAATCAACGCTCCTGAGTTTTCGTTGAAGCACCACATGATTCAGCAAGTGCAAACTAACCCATTCCGTGGATTGCCTGATGATGATGCCAACAAACACCTCGACAAGTTCATTACAATCACCCAAAGCATGAAGTTGCCTGGTGCCACAATGGATGTTCTTCGCCTACAACTCTTTCCACATACTTTATCACATCATGCCAAGAAATGGTTTGATCGTCTCCCGAAGAATTCTATTCATACTTGGGATGACATGACTCAACGCTTTTTGTCGCGCTACTTTCCACCATCCATGGTCACGAGCCTTCGCAATCAAATCAGTGGTTTCATGCAAGATCCCGATGAATCTCTTTTTGATGCTTGGGAAAGATATAATGTCTTGATTGATCGTTGTCCAAACCACAACATGCTTCCTGTCACATTGATTGATACTTTCTACAACGGTTTGACTTTTCGAGATCGTGATATGATTAATGCAGCCGCCGGTGGCACATTCATGAAAAGGAGACCCGAGGAGTGTAGAGAGTTAATTGAGAACATGACTACTCAACATAAAAACTGGGATTCCTCTGCTTCTTCTAGGAACAACCCGAGAGTAAATGTTTCTTCCACCTTAGCAAACCCTGAGATGACCGAACTCACCCACATGATGACTGAAATGAGCAAAAGTATCACGCTTCTCGCTTCAAACCAACAACAACAACAAGTTAAAGCGGTTGCCAATCCTTGTGAAACATGCGGCGGTCCTCACTCATACACCGATTGTCCTTCTACACAAGGAAATCCGGAAAATGTGTATGCAGCTTATGGTAATTATTCATCGGAAAATTACCAAGCTCGACCTCAAGGGGATAGAAACTTGCTGAGTTACCGATCCAACAATTACCTTTCACCCGTTTTTTCTCCTCAAAACCCAAACCCCGCCAACAACTACAATAGAAGCAACCAAATCCCACCAAGAGCTTCTAATCCTTATCACCCACCCGTTCAACAACCCCCACCCATTATCCTCGATGTTGAAGCCATCATGAGAACCCAAGGTGAGCAAATCAAGAATCCTCAGAGCCAAATTATCAATCTTAAAGGAGATATCACCAAGCAAGGAAATGAGATTAGATTCGAGCTTCGAGATAATATTCAATCCTCCTTCAGCACTCAAACGCATGATTTGAAGAATATGCTTGCTTGTTTCTTGCCCGCAGCTCAACCTTCTACTTCGAGTTCTCTACCTTCA
This sequence comes from Glebionis coronaria, assembly GCA_025667525.1. Lineage (NCBI taxonomy): Eukaryota > Viridiplantae > Streptophyta > Magnoliopsida > Asterales > Asteraceae > Glebionis > Glebionis coronaria. The sequence continues at coordinate 46,445 of JANFOE010003033.1, read as the reverse complement.
AACACCGTCACCAATCCGCGAGCAAATGTGAGTGCTATTACTACTCGTAGTGGAATTACCATTGTCGATCCTCCGATCCCACCCCCATCATCTACACCTCCTCCACCACCATTTATCCCTACTCCTTCTACACCTAGTATTAGTGCACCATTACCGTCTCCGCCTCGTCATGACGATGTTCCTAGGAAGGACCCTTCAACATCTCAACCCTTACCTACACCTACACCTTCCACCTATAAACCTAACATCCCATACCCTTCTCGCTTAGGCAAGACCAACGAGCTAACCAAGAATGATTGTCAAGTGTCGAGATATGTGAAGATGCTATCTCAAATGAACATCAACATTAGCCTTGTTGAAGCACTTGTCCACATGCCGAAATTTGTCAAAGCATTCAAGGAATTTCTTAGCAAGAAGGAGAAGTTGATTGAGCTCGCCAACACACGCTTAAATGAAAACTGCTCAGCAGTTATTCTTAAAGAACTTCTGGAAAAGCTTGGAGATCCAGGTCGTTTTGTGTTGCCTTGCATCTTCAACAAAACTGAAGAATTTACTGTCCTTGCTGATCTCGGGGCTAGTATTAATTTGATGCCATTGAGTGTTTGGAAAACACTATCATTGCCCGACCTTACTCCAACAAAGATGACTCTTGAACTTGCAAATCGCACTCTCGCTTACCCCGTTGGTATAGCCGAAGACGTGTTCATTAAAGTTGGCACATTTACTTTCCCGGTCGACTTTGTGGTTGTTGATTATGAAATGGGCCCTCGTATTCCTTTAATACTTGGTCGGCCATTCTTGAGAACCAGACGAGCTTTAGTGGATGTGGCCGAAGGTGAGTTAATCTTAAGAGTCGGGGATGATGCACAAGTTTTTAAAATGGGAAAGCTTACAGGAAAATCCTTTGGAGGCCGAGAATCAGTGAATATGATTAATGTGCTCGATGATTTTACCGTCTACAACAATCCTCTATTCGATTCTTCTATTGATAATCCACTTTTTCAAGATGATGTGGATAATTCTCTCCCTACTTTGGAACCTTCTCCCATTTATGATTCTCCACCGGTCTTTGATGCTTATGATGAAGATTCTAGCTCAGACTCGGATGATTATGATGATCTTACTTCTGAGTATCCCGATCTGCCCACGTATGATGATTTCGATGAGGCTGATACTCTTTCGAGCGATTCTTCACATGATGAAGATCCTCCGCCATCACTCGATCCTACTTTGGACGATTACTCATTTGAGGATGACTTCTCTGAATTTCTCAACACTTACTTCCCTCATGAGAGTGATGCACCTCCTTTAGACTTTGAAGATTATCGTCTTGATCCTACTTTGGATTTGAAGCACATTCTTTCAAAGGAGAAGAAACCGGTCGACACCAATATCCGCAGCACGTATGATTTGACACCTCTTTGTCCATCTTCTGAGGACGAGATTGTGCTTCTTCGCGGATCTTCTTCCCATTCTGCTGAGCCTGAGTGCTATTTTCCCCTAAAGAAAAAGGTGTTCGACCCCGGTATTGACATTCTGCAGCCATCTCAGTATCCACCTGATGAAATAAAAGGAAATATCTTTGGAACTTATGGAAATCTGCTTGCACCACTTCACCCTTGCTTCTACCGTGCTCCATCGCTGCTTAAGGGAACCTTACCTACTCTTCTTTGGCTTGCCTTGTTCGCCTTAAGCCTCTGCTATTTGATGGACGAAAACTATGTCTTTGATCCTGATGGATATGTTTCATGCTTCTTCCTATGATGATCAAGGTCGAGTCAGGCTCACGACTCGGTAATCAAAAATCAAGCGCTTCTTGGGAGGCAACCCATGCATCTATCTTTTCGCTTTCTTTATCATAAGTGTAGGGGGAGACCCGTTGGTTTGCTTTCCTCTCCTCACTTCTTAATCAGGGATTCGAGCTTCAATGATCCACTCTTGATGATTCTTGACGACCCGTGATTCCGTGTCCACTTCTTCCCGGTTCTATCCTAAACTCTTTTTGATTCTCTGTTTTATATTTTCTCAATATCAAAATAGGAATCTCTTTAGTTGTCCTTTCCTTAGCGAGATTTAAACAACGTGCACAATGTCCTAAGTGTAGGGGAGTTTACTCCCACATGCTTAAATATTGAGGACAATGTTTATCTTAAGTGTAGGGGGGACTTCTATCGAAGTTAAGTGGCCTTTTCCTTGTATTTGTCCTCATTTTAACTGGAAAACCAATTTTTCGACATTTTTCAAAATTTTTGATCTATTTTGGCCTATTAGTTTTACCTTTGTATAGTTATTTTCTTTCCTTATTAGAATAAATCTTTAATAAAGTGGTTTTAGTTTTCAAACGTTGTGAATCTTTTGACTCAACCCGAGTTTACTTATCTAAGTTACTCTAGCTAGTATCCTTAACGTGTTTAAGTCAAGTTTTGCTAGGCTTTTATATAGGGAGCTATAAAATGCGAAAGTCTTAACTCTCACGGGTTAAGAACAAGAACTTTTCGCAAGTTCCTATAATTGATCCTAGAGAGTCGTTTATCAAGGGAACTTTAAGATGCGATTTCTAAACTTGAAAAAGTCTAAGAATTTGCAAGATCCTATAGGCGACTCGAAAACCCAAAACTTTGATTTAATAGGCTAAGCATCCACGAGTCTCATTCCTTGAGATTTTAAACTGTGGAGAACGAGAGATGATAGAGCCAATTATAAGTTTGGTATTCTTTCGTGAATTTATGTGAGTTAATTATAAGCCTATTCTCCCATCGCTTGCTAATAAATTTATCTGCAATAAATAAGGTTGTACGATTTGAAAAGTTACTTAGCTTCTAGCCCAAGATCGTTTAAAAGTTGCTCAGTATGGATTAGAGTTCATAGCCAAGGCATAACTTATTGAAGCGGGATGCGAAGATTGGCGAGTCCGAAAAGGCCCTAACAAGGCATGAGGGCTATATTTTGTTGCTAAAGATCCAAAGTGATGTGAAGAATCATTTATCGAAAATCTATATCAAGGATCGAGACACACGACGAAAAGCAAAAACACCCAAAAGTCATGGAGAAGTGTATCCGAAAGACCCTAGCAAGGTATGAGGATAAATAGATCCAAGTCATAAAAGGAGGCGGATCGTTGTATATCAAAGTCCAAAATAAATATTGGAGAAAAATGAAGAAGTCGTGGTCCAAGTATGAATCTCTCAAAACTTCAAGTGAAGAAATTCCATTATGAAGAGAAGACCATAATTTCATGAACGTCTCTCAAGGTTGAAGTATGAAGTCGCTGCCAAATATCGGTCCGAGAAAGGTCTTAAATCGCGAAACGAGTTATGCCAAGAAATAAACTTTATGAGGTCCCGAGAAGCAGTTTTAAAAGATTTTGTCCTTTAGCTAACTATTGATTAAATCGTCCCACTTTATTTTCAGACTTAATAACTATCGAAATAAGTCGAAAATGCATCCTCGTGATCATTCAAGACAATAATAAAATATAAGAGATACACCTAGGAATAAGGGAGTCTACGTGAATAATTGGCCCACATGAGTTCGTGTTAGTTTGCTAACATATAATAACAATGATCTCGTTTCTAAGCTTGGTTTGGAGAAAGTGAAAACTTGAGGATGATGATTATTCATGAAATTTTCAAAACCCAAGGTATGATTTTGATTTCTTTACTTTGAATGTTTGTAATTCTCTATCTCTTTACTAGAGGCCACTATGGATTGATTATGATGAAAAATGTAAACGTGCTTTGTAACTAATGCATTGCATGAGGACATTGCAATGGTCAAGTGTAGGGGATTTGATAGGTGTGTAAACACCCATCCTTTCTACCACTTAATTACAATAATAACCGAGCCAAAACGTGTATTTTATGTCTTTTATTTCGGAATTATGCGTGGTTTGTGTTTTTGTTGTGATTTAGGACGAAAAGGTGAAAAGTGGAGAAAACACGGGCATTCACGGGCTTTTATTGAAGAAAAAGATAAAAGACGAAGTCAAGAAATCAAGAGTGCAAAAAGAACGGAAGTCCAAGACCAATTCTGAAGATTTATCGAAGAAAAAGTTAAAAGACGGAAGTTTACTAAAAGCCGAGGAACTCAAGTCTATTTTATTGAAGAATTAAAAGACGAGTTCAAAAGAAATCCCAAGCCACAAGTCATTAGAGTCCAAGTTTAAAGAAGATTAGAAGGAAAAAGGACTAATGGTGCAATTAATGAAGATTAAAGGCTTAAGGACCTAATGACGCAATTAAGAAGAAATGAAGGAGGGGAGGAAGCTTCCTAATCCTCCCCTATATATAGATTAGATCTTAATTACTTTCATTTTGTTGGCTAATCATGACAATTAGTTCTTCCACTTTTAATTACCTTGTCATTTAAATACTTGTCAAATTTAAATTCCTGTCTTGCACCTTAATTACCATTTAATTTCAAGTAAGTTTTTCTTTTAATTCTTTTTAATCTTCATCTTTATCTTGTTAATCTCATTCTACCTTTCTTAATCTTTGATTCTTATTGTTTATGTTCATGTTCATGTTCTTATTTTTCTTATTTTGATCAAGTGGTTTTGATTATTTTGATTAGTTTTGTGAGTTTGATTGTTTTGGATTGATTGTTTATGATTAATAGATGTTAATTTGTTTGTTTGATTTAATTTTGTGGTTGATTTAGCTTTGTTTTGTTTAGATTCGTGCATATTTTTGTTCCTTGTTCTTCGGCTTTCTTGTTTCTGATCTTTCCCGGTAAACCAGCCCAGCTCTTATTTCGAATCAAGTTCGTGGCCAAAGTACTCTATTCGGAATATTGGATATTCCGAATAGAGTAGTTATTCCGAATAGGTATAATATTCCGCGTAGGAGTTTATTCCGAATAGGAATATATTCCGCATAGGACTGTTATTCCGGATAGGCTAGAATTTTATTCCGAATAGGGCATTATTCCGAGTAGCCAAGGTATTCAGGATAGAGTTAATATTCCGCGTAGGAGGATATTCCGAATAGGTGACAATATTCCGAATAGGCCAATTATTCCGAGTAGGGACTTTATTCCGGATAGCCAGGTATTTCGCATAGGGTCACTTATTCCGGATAGGGACTTATTCCGGATAGGTGAAAATATTCTGGGTAAGGAACTATTCCGAATAGGAACTTTATTCCAGATAGAAAATTTCAGTTTTTAATTTTGAGCTTTATTTTTCCGCCTTTTTAATTAGTTGCACTTTATGTTTATTTGCCGTAGATTTACTTTAGTCTTGCCTTAGTTTAAGATTTAGTTTTAGTCGCGTTTTAAGTTTGCCTTAGTTAGTTTTAAGTTTGCGTTATTTACATTTAGTGCCCTTTAATTTTAGTCACGCTTTTAAATACTTGCACCATTTACTTTAAATTAGTTTTAGATTTACTTTCAAGTCATTTACTTTAATTGTTCTACACTTTTATTTTAATACTACAACGACACACATTTTTATTTCCACCAAAGAACAGCTGAGTCGCACATAGAACCTAGATCAATTCGATTAGACCACTACAACGAACTTAATCTTTTTACGGGCCAAAAGCCTTGTATCAAGCACTAGAATTAAAGATAGAGTCATGCCTAACAATAGTCAAGGGAAGAAGAAGGAAGTAGAAGATCACTGTAGGAATTTTAAGTTTTCTAAGAATAAAACGTCTATAACTGCTTGTAATGACAGTTTAAATGCTAAGACCTCGAATGTTGAAGTTGTTTGTGTTGAATGTGGAAAATATGTTCGTACTTTCAATCATGATGCTTGTGCTCTTAATCATAATGGCGTGAATACTATAACTAGGAAGCCTATTCCTGTGCCCACTAGTACTAGAGAACCCACAAGAACTTTGAACCAATCCACTGATCAACCACTTAAGAAACTAAGTGCGTTAGAATCTACTACTCTGCATAAACGAAACAGATTAAAAAAGCTATATGAGAACATGATTAGGACATGTACACGGGGGTATTCGAGATTTACACCACCCGGATACAAATGGGTACCTAAGTTAACCACTTTAGTGATTGGGTCTAGGAATATCAGCTTGCCTGTAGACTTTGCATCTAGGCCCACTACTATTTTGGAACTCGTTTCTATCAAGGGATCCCATTTGTCAAATGCTACATTGTCTTCTAATTTTTCTATAGCTCGTCGAAATCATCCTATTCATAATGGACTCCGGGTGAACAAAGCACATGAAGGGCAATCTCAAGCTTCTCATTAACTTCATGGAGAAGTTTCTGGGTACGGTGTGGTTTGGAAATGATCAGTTTGCACCGATACTTGGATATGGCGATTTGGTTCAAGGAAATCTCACTATCAAACGGGTTTATTACGTCGAGGGACTGAATCACAATTTATTCTCGGTTGGTTAATTTTGTGATGCGGATTTGGAAGTGGATTTTTGTAAATCTACTTGCTATGTTAGAGACTACGATGGGAATGACCTTCTTACAGGTTCTCGTGGTTCTGATCTCTACACAGTAACTCTTCAAGACACATCTTCAACAAATCCAATTTGCTTAATGGCTAAAGCTTCATCATCTCAAGCATGGTTATGGCATCAACGATTGTCACATCTCAACTTTGACACCATCAACTTGCTTTCGAAAAATGATAGCGTGACCGGTCTCCCAAAGTTAAAATTCGTCAAAGACCATCTTTGTTCTTCTTGTGAGTTGGGGAAAGCAAAACGGAAGTCTTTCAAATCAAAGACTACCCCAAGCTCAAAAGGACGATTGGAACTTCTACACATGGATTTATGTGGTCCCATGCGTGTAGAGAGTATTAACGGGAAAAAGTATATTCTCGTGATTGTTGATGATTACTCTCGATATACATGGACTTTCTTCATAAGGTCCAAAGATGAAACACCAGAGGTTCTCAAAAACTTTCTCAAGATGATACAACGCAATCTTCAAGCTCAAGTCTTAACCGTAAGAACGGATAGGGGTACTGAATTTTTGAACAAGAACTTGCAATCTTACTTTCAAGAAGAAGGCATCGAACATAAAACGTCTATTGCTCGAACTCCTGAACAAAACGACGTTGTCGAAAGGCGGAATCGTACTTTGGTTGAGGCTGCTCGAACAATGCTTTCTGCTTCAAAATTACCGCTATTCTTCTGGGCTGAAGCAATTGCAACTGCCTGTTATACTCAGAATTTTAACACCCCCAAATTTACACGCAGCGGAATACATCTTTGGGTGCTAAACAATGATACAACAACACATAATTTATAAAGAACGACTCGAAAAGAGACGTTTTAGATTTATCGTTCCTAAAACATTTGTCAGAGTAGCGTAGTCCCAAGCAATCTTACAAAACAAAATGAGTTAAAACAACATATTAGTTTGTTTTAAAAACGGAACGATAAATAAATCAAAGAGTTTGAACAACAAAAGCAGTGCACAGCTTCATTCCCATGACCTCCAAGCTTCCACTTCTTGATTACCTGAAATACATGTGAGTAAAAAAATCAGCAAAAATGCCGAGTGAATCTATAGGTTTATGTAATCAGTTTGAACACAAGCAAAGATTATAAGTTTGTGGCATGCTTATAAGCATCAAATAATAATTTGCATCAACAATGATAATTGTATATAGCATAAATTGCAATAAGCTCATGAAACCGAGCCCTTAGACACTCCCATATCAGTCTAGTAAGACGAGAGATTTATTAATTGTCGGTTACCTCCAGATTATTGGTACATTGCCGTATACCTGACTTCTCAATACAATATGTCCAAACAGTGTGGAGGTCGGGCCTAAGCTTCTGTGACAAGTCCACACAAACTGAACCGGGGCGGCTTCCCCCATAGATCTATTAATTGTACTAGCGGTTAACCCATCATAGGTTAATTAACGGTCCATAATTGAGACTTTAACAATGGAAATCACTTAATGCAATTTAAAGGCAACCACGGGTCCATTCATAGAGGGACAAAGCATACCATAAAAATCTTGTGTTCTAAGTTTATAAAACATGTATTCCCCCTCGCGGGTTTAAAATCATTTAATAAGTAGTATAAAGCGAGGCTATAGACTCACCTTAGCCGATAGTGGTAATGAGACGATCGCCAACGATAGATGATGCCCGATAATCACGATAACCGCAACCTAGCAAATGAGGTGCGTACTTTAATAATAGACTCGAGAAATAAATGATACTTAATAAAATCAAACTCGAACTCATAAAACCACAATACACTCGAGAGTAAACGATATAAATAACTTCATTATACTTTACTACTCATTTACTTTACCATTGTATACTTTTTAACAAAATCCGCCGGTACATACTACATGTACTAGCTTATTTACCCCTTTTAAACTTGTCAACCGTTTATGAAACGACTCGATAAACTAACTTACTATATATAGAAAGTCCTCCTACAAGTTTATCAAATGAAATTACTTTTAAAGTCCTTTACTCGACTCATTTTCAAACCACAAAATCCGGACAGATTTACGTTAATTTTTCATACGACCGCTTTAACTTATTTAAACGACTCCGTTTACAAAACCGACACTCGGGTTTTAAAGTGAACTCAACCTAATAAATAAATACCTCATTATCAGTAGGTTACACCTTTTAAAACATCCATTTAGAGTCCCCGAGATTCGATCCAAATATCGACAACAACTATATGTAGTGTCGATACTCGTCTCCCGGTACACGATTATTCAAAACATCATAACTTCGCGCTCGTTTTGAGTTAGAAGCTCTACCTTATATCAAATCGAAGCTAAGGAAATTATCTACAACCATAGGCTATAAGTTAAGTCATTTTCAAAACATAAAAATTCGGATTTTTCAGTTTACCTACTGCTATAAAATGGGTACCAAAATGTTGTACAAAATCAACTTTTTGACCACAACCAACCATAGAAATGGTCATTCCTATACTCTAACATCATCATACATCCACCATAACATCAAAATCATAAAAAAATAAAAATCATTGGATCAAAATATAGTTTTTAACAATATTTCTTAGCAAGAACCACCATGGATCATGCTAAAAACACCATGCATAACCATGGCTTCCACCTACCAACTTCAAGAAAATAAAAAGTGCTTGCATGTGTAAAATTTTTATACCTATGTGATCCTTGATCAAAAATAGAGATGGGTCTATGCTTGGTTTAGCTAGATTCAACCTCAAACTCAAGATAATTTGAAATATGTATGGATTTGGTGTGTGGGTTGAGTTTCGGCAAAATGGAGAAGAAAGGAGAGAGAAAATGAATTTTTGGAAGTGAAAAATAAAGTGTGTGTGTGTTAAATTTTTAATTTAGTTAGTGGGGTGAGGACCAAAGTGCAATTTGACAAATGTTTGGTTAAAAATGCAAATAATTAGCAAAAAGGTGGGAAATTGTCACTAGTCAATTTTGAAAATATTTACGGGACTCGGGTTTCGTAAAGATACTTAAAAGTTTAAACGCACAGGAAAAATAATAATATAACGACTCGATACGTAATTAAAACGATATCGTCGAAAGTATTAAATATCGAAACGATCGATAATAAATTATAAAAATTTTAGGCATCCGTCGGTATCGCGATCACTAGTAGTCCTCGTTACTCGTCAAAATATTAAAACATAATATTTAATATCGGTTTCAACTTAAACCGTTAAACATAATAATATTTAACGTTATAAAATACTTCAGAATAATTGAAAAATATAATTAAATTATGACCTTATTTTTACGGGTTTTACATCCTCACCACCTTAAGGGAGCGACGTCCCGGCACTCAACTCGCCTCATACACGAGTTGTTCACTACCCGGAAGGATGAGGGCATTCCTTATAAAGAAGTCTTCACGTTCCTACGTGAATCTCAATCCACGATCTCCACTGGTTCTTTTATAAAACGCAACTTGTCGTCAAGTTGCATCTCACCAAAAAGGAATAAATAAATCCTTATCCACAAGTCACCCGTCAAGCTCGACACATGAAAATTTTATGAATCACACGAAGCTCATTCGACGACAAGAATAGGTGACATGGTTTACGGGTAAGTCGAGTTAAAAAGAATGTTGCAAATTAAAGGATATCCATCGGCCGGATAGTCATGGATACACATAAAAAAGAACTCACAAGAAACACATTTTCGTCGTCGGAGGGTGCTCATAAGTGGGACCCTACTCAAAAGATAATACAAAGACACCATCTTACTTTCGCCAACACGCATTAAAGTCTCAATAAACATCGTCGTTGAAAGTCAAAAAGATATTACATAATATGTGTTCTACATGATCGGACGTCATCGGATGATGCCGCCTCAAGTTCTCACAACTTACGATCATTTGACTAGATCACACACCATATAAGTACATAAAAGAAAAGGTCGAACATAAACATCGATTATAGATCTCCACCGTTAATCATCGAGAAAACCTTGAACGAACCCTTGATAATAACTACTTGATCTCAAGAGTCTTTCCACTTGCGGCGTCGGCATCAACATACTCCTCGAGGTTACAACGAATTTATTAACTCCATCCATTAAGAGATTTGGCCCTCAATCATTCCACAAGTACACGCATAAATCCTGGTGACACTTATCATTTCTTCTTATACACTGCTTCCCGAGATTCATTGTAAACTCAGAATAAAATAGTGATCTTCAATACGAGGAATAGAACGAGATAAAAATGAATTTAATAAACACATAAACGGACAAGATGTGGTAAAATGATTTAAGGTTGACGATCGACGAGGGATCTCGACTCACGTAACCGTAAAACATAATAATTCGCAATACTAGAAAAATGAGAGAGAAGAATAAATTAAATATTAACATTAAAATAACGTTTGTCATAATTATCCGTCCCGGATTTGGTATTACCTTAAGACTCAATTGAGGTACTTTCTTGATAAAGATGATATATTAAAAATAGAAGTTAAATAGCTTCATAATTTATTTTGGTTGTCTTAAGAAACTTTGAAACAATGACATGAATTTATTAATTAAATTCGTATTGATGGTTACAATTAGAAAATATAATTTCCAAATTAATTCATATTAGGAATATAAATTAAACCGATAATTTCATTACATTTAATGTAAAGTATGATAAGTCAATTAGTTCAATAGATAGAACATGATTTCATTTTAAATATTAGTTTTAGTTATACAAAATATGATGTATAAATTTGACCTTTTACTTGTGATGGTTATTTTGATAATTGAAAATCATTGGAAAATGTATAAAAGTTCCATAAATTATTTTTTTTATAATACTTTGTAGAAATACATAAAGGTGTTTATTATTTCAAAATAACATGGGATATATTTAGGTTTCAAAATGTGACAAGATAATAAATGAATACGAATGGAAATAATGGTCAACAATTAGCACGAAATCAGCGGTACGAAAGAAAACGAAGCAAATGCCGTATGAATTCTTAAAGAGAATAATAAAATAAAGGCGTTGATGGTAAGACGATAAGAAATAATAGATTAAACAAGTTGTCGATTTTGTTAGTGCGGTCGATGGTTCACCAATATCAGTTTGTTAACTTAGCGGTGGTCGATACATGATCGGAAATAAGATCCATACAAAAATTTTAATCAAAGAAAATTCTTAATAATCACTTGTAATTAAAACAAATCAAATGAACGATGTTAGTGTTTAAAGAGAGAAGTCAAAGCACTGTTCACAAGAGTGGATTTCGAGACAAACGAGAGTGACGGACGTCATCCCGAATATACGGAAATCACTCTAATGATAATTCATTATTCACGTGCGGAGACATTCCAAAGATCTACCCATTCGTATATAAAGAAGATTGGACAAGAAGGAAGGATAAAAACATCAAGACTTTCAAGTCATTTATCAACGGTCGGTAATTAGACGAACGGTTAAAAGAAATCAGTTATAAGACAAAATGAAGTAACAAGTAGAAAAACAATCATCGATTAAAAACGTATTCGTAAGCGCGTAATTCGTTCAAGAAAAAGGTAAGAAAATGTATGCGGATGCATAGAAATTACGCCACTTGCATAAATTATAAAGGTTTTCAAAACTTCTTTCCACTTTATTTCATTTTATTTATCTTTATCATAGATACAAGTAAAAAGTTGATTATTATTGAGATTTTTATGGTGACTACTATTCAGCCTAGCATGGCTCCTTCTAAATTAGACATAGGTGATCAGGCCATGTATAATTTAGGGCTAGCGATGCAGTGCTTCATTTCGTCGAAAAGTATTATGTTTCTTATGTTTATATAACCATGCCATTTGTAAAATAGAATTTAAAAATAGTTTATAAATTTATAGGATACAAGTAATTTGTGAGATACTCAATAAGCAACTTTTAATGTTACGAAAAGTATTTTATAAGACCAAAGTAAAAACAATTGGTGAAAATAATCGTAAAACAATATCAGATTTATTTATAAGGTGACATTATGACAACGTATAAAGTAGCCAAAGGTTTGCAAAAAGTGGCAAATAGTAGCTCATAAAACAACCAATGAAATGGTTACAAGTTGTTAAGGTTTCAAAAGGTTATAAGGTTTAGACGAAAACGCCATGAGACACGCGATAAAATATCGACGAAGAATGTGAAGACAAAACTTCAAAACTCAACCCAAGTCAGTGGAAGGTTAGAAGAAAACGAAAATAAAATAACATCGAATGACAAATGAGTCATATATATAAAAAGAATAAAACAATCCATATGTATTCTACGTAAGATACTTGACACAACATGCTTTTAAGAAAGTATATTATTCATTTTCAAATTACACCATTAATCCAGTAATTGCTGATCCTGTAATGTTTCTATTTTTAAACATTTTAACATGTAACTAGTATTAGTTAGTTGTAAAATAATATTCATTAAAATTTTACGATCTCAAATGAACTTAAAACTGCTTAGAAACGTTTAAAACTCATGTTCTGAATTTTCTATCAGATTTAACTTTTAAATATGAGCCGATTAATTTCTCCAAGACTCGGAGTCTAAAGCATTTTGATGCAAAACGACGTTTCAGACGACTTTCTAGTTTTACCCGAGACCTGAAAACCAATGTAAAATGACCAAAATACCCCTGCAAGTTCTGTGCCGGTTTGACTATTTTATTTTAAAAACGTAGGTTTTACTTTTACGTTGTGACTTGTTTATACTGCCCCTGCAGTTCCTCCATTAAATATATTTTTCGACACTTCCTAACGGCTGAATATATATATATATATATATATATATATATATATATATATATATATATATATATATATATATATATATATATATATATATATATATATATATATATATATATATATATATATATATATATATATATATATATATATATATATATATATATATATATATATATATATATACACACATGTCTTGTGGATTTTACAACAACGAAAAATAAATCTCGTAATGAGTATCAAATAAAAATATAGCAAAATGAATGACATAAGATGCTTCAAGGTATCCAACACAAAATTTAGGAAGCAAAACGGTGAATGACGTTCGTAATTTAAGTTTCAAGGTGCAAAGTAGGCAAATCTCCTTGGTGCCACGATTCTTCAAAAAACACCAAAACATAACAAGAAAAGAATGGAACATTAAAGGGTTGCGTTCCGGGAGCAAGAAGGTTAATGAAAAACAAATGATACAATTTTATAGAAGTATAATCGTATTCCAATCTAGTGCCATAATCTAGACGATGATTTATAAAATTACGATGACGTTACCGAGATATAAGTGAACAATACACTTCGGAGTCGATACATATAAATGCCAACGAATTTAATCTTCGTATGTCGTATAAAACGATAATAAAAATCAACAAAACATTATGAAAAACCATGATATTATTCAACACGATTATAGGAAGTGTTTCAAAATGTGTGACTCACACGATAGCGGTTAGTCTATTCCAAGGACACATTGAGCTACACAAGGGTTTAGAGATTACGTTAAAAGACGTCCAAGCACAAATAGCCGGAAGACGATTTGAATATCTATATAGATATCACAAAGGGTTAAACAATGAAAGTAACGCGCGTAGATGAAGTTATGTAAGGTCATAATATAAAAATTTGCAATAAAAGCAATTTAAATACTTCAAAAATAAATACAGAAAGATCTTGAAATTCATTGTATTTATTTAAGTTAATCATTAATAAATGACAAACTCTTATCGAAAAGTTTAACGACATAAATATATATCGATAAAGGGGTCCTAGATATAAATATATATCCATAAGTGGATCATAGTATTTATTTATAAATACTTGCCAATAAGGTATACGTAATAACGCATACTAAAATGGTAATCTCAGAAGTAGCTTGAACCTGAAGTCACGCGAAATCATGTGCACCGACTCTTTGAAAAATAAAACCGATAGTTATAGTTTAGGTTTTTAGAAAAAGACCTAGTTCTCTATAACTCATGGCTCTGGTACCAATCTTTAACACCCCCAAATTTACACGCAGCGGAATACATCTTTGGGTGCTAAACAATGATACAACAACACATAATTTATAAAGAACGACTCGAAAAGAGACGTTTTAGATTTATCGTTCCTAAAACATTTGTCAGAGTAGCGTAGTCCCAAGCAATCGTTACAAAAAAAAATGAGTTAAAACAACATATTAGTTTGTTTTAAAAACGGAACGATAAATAAATCAAAGAGTTTGAACAACAAAAGCAGTGCACAACTTCATTCCCGTGACCTCCAAGCTTCCACTTCTTGATTACCTGAAATACATGTGAGTAAAACAATCAACAAAAATGCCGAGTGAATCTATAGGTTTATGTAATCAATTTAAACACAAGCAAAGATTATAAGTTTGTGGCATGCTTATAAGCATCAAATAATAATTTGCATCAACAATGATAATTGTATATAGCATAAATTGCAATAAGCTCATGGAACCGAGCCCTTAGACACTCCCATATCAGTCTAATAAGATGAGAGATTTATTAATTGTCGGTTACCTCTAGATTATTGGTACATTGCCGTATACCTGACTTCTCAATACAATATGTCCAAACAGTGTGGAGGTCGGGCCTAAGCTTCTGTGACAAGTCCACACAAACTGAACCGGGGCGGCTTCCCCCATTGATCTATTAATTGTACTAGCGGTTAACCCATCATAGGTTAATTAACGGTCCATAATTGAGGCTTTAACAATGGCAATCACTTAATGCAATTTAAAGGCAACCACGGGTCCATTCATAGAGGGACAAAGCATACCATAAAAATCTTGTGTTCTAAGTTTATAAAACATGTATTCCCCTTCGCGGGTTTAAAATCATTTAATAACTAGTATAAAGCGAGGCTATAGACTCACTTTAGCCGATAGTGGTAATGAGACGATCGCCGATGATAGATGATGCCCGATAATCACGATAACCGCAACCTAGCAAATGAGGTGCGTACTTTAATAATAGACTCGAGAAATAATTTATACTTAATAAAATCAAACTCGAACTCATAAAACCACAATACACTCGAGAGTAAACGATATAAATAACTTCATTATACTTTACTACTCATTTACTTTACCATTTTATACTTTTTAACAAAATCCGCCGGTACATACTACATGTACTAGCTTATTTACCCCTTTTAAACTTGTCAACCGTTTATGAAACGACTCGATAAACTAACTTACTATATATAGAAAGTCCTCCTACAAGTTTATCAAATGAAATTACTTTTAAAGTCCTTTACTCGACTCATTTTCAAACCACAAAATCCGGACAGATTTACGTTAATTTTTCATACGACCGCTTTAACTTATTTAAACGACTCCGTTTACAAAACCGACACTCGGGTTTTAAAGTAAACTCAACCTAATAAATAAATACCTCATTATCAGTAGGTTACACCTTTTAAAACATCCATTTAGAGTCCCCGATATTCGATCCAAATATCGACAACAACTATATGTAGTGTCGATACTCGTCTCCTGGTACACGATTATTCAAAACATCATAACTTCGCGCTCGTTTTGAGTTAGAAGCTCTACCTTATATCAAATCGAAGCTAAGGAAATTATCTACAACCCTAGGCTATAAGTTAAGTCATTTTCAAAACATAAAAATTCGGATTTTTCAGTTTACCTACTGCTATAAAATGGGTACCAAAATCTTGTACAAAATCAACTTTTTGACCACAACCAACCATAGAAATGGTCATTCCTATACTCTAACATCATCATACATCCACCATAACATCAAAATCATAACAAAAATAAAAATCATTGGATCAAAATATAGTTTTAACAATATTTCTAGCAAGAACCACCATGGATCATGCTAAAAACACCATGCATAACCATGGCTTCCACCTACCAACTTCAAGAAAATAAAAAGTGCTTGCATGTGTAAAATTTTTATACCTATGTGATCCTTGATCAAAAACAGAGATGGGTCTATGCTTGTTTTAGCTAGATTCAACCTCAAACTCAAGATAATTTGAAAAATGTATGGATTTGGTGTGTGGGTTGAGTTTCGGCAAAATGGAGAAGAAAGGAGAGAGAAAATGAATTTTTGGAAGTGAAAAATAAAGTGTGTGTGTGTTAAATTTTTAATTTAGTTAGTGGGGTGAGGACCAAAGTGAAATTTGGCAAATGTTTGGTTAAAAATGCAAATAATTAGCA
This sequence comes from Glebionis coronaria, assembly GCA_025667525.1. Lineage (NCBI taxonomy): Eukaryota > Viridiplantae > Streptophyta > Magnoliopsida > Asterales > Asteraceae > Glebionis > Glebionis coronaria. The sequence continues at coordinate 29,799 of JANFOE010003033.1, read as the reverse complement.
AAAAGGTGAGAAATTGTCACTAGTCAATTTTGAAAATATTTACGAGACTCGGGTTTCGTAAAGATACTTAAAAGTTTAAACACACACGAAAAATAATAATATAACGACTCGATACGTATTTAAAACGATATCGTCGAAAGTATTAAATATCGAAACGATCGATAATAAAATATAAAATTTTTAGGCATCCGTCGGTATCGCGATCACTAGTAGTCCTCGTTACTCATCAAAATATTAAAATATAATATTTAATATCGGTTTCAACTTAAACCGTTAAACATAATAATATTTAACGTTATAAAATACTTCGGAATAATTGAAAAATATAATTAAATTATGACCTTATTTTTACGGGTTTTACAAGAATCGTTCTCTCGTCATCCCTAGACATGAAAAGACACCTTACCACATCATTAATGGCAGGAAACCTACTGTCAAATTCTTTCACGTATTTGGATCTTTATGCTACATTCTTAAAGACGGTGAGAATCTCAACAAGATGAAAGAAAAAGGTGATGCATGTATTTTTGTGCGGTATGCAACATTGTCGAAAGGATATCGGGTCTATAATAAGGGAACAAAGATTATGGTCGAAACAATTCATGTGAACTTTGACGAATTTCCACAAATGGTACTTGATCACAACAGCTCAAGTCCCGCTCCTCAATGTCCAACAATGGCACCTACACACAAAAGTGTACGTCCCGTGCAAGAATGTCAAGAAAATACTCCTACATCAGAATCGACGGATACGACACATATGAATGAGTTGGTTGATTTATATGATCCAATGTTTGAAGAATATTACTATGGAAACAATCAAGTTGTGTCAAAACCTTCAGCTGTCAATACTGCTGATGAACCCGAACCAAGTTCACAAGACACAACTGCCTCTACTTCAACAACCTTTGCTCAAGAGACTATTCCATTGGATACTCAACAAACTCAAGAAACAGTCATACAACCAACATCACCAACCGTCAATGCTGAAAGAGGAAACAACAATCAAGCAGTCGATGCACAACCCGACGAAGAAGAATTTATCAATCCGTTCGGTACACCGGTACACGAAGTCGAAGAGTCTTCTACTCAACATGTTGATCCGTCCAACATGCATACATTCTACCAACCATATCCATCCACTCACCATTGGACACGTGATCATCCATTGGAGCAAGTCATTGGAAATCCTTCACAACCGGTTCGAACACGTAGACAACTCGAAACCGATGGCGATGAGTGTATGTATGCACTCACCGTGAGTTCAACTGTACCTACAAACATCAAACAAGCCATGACTGATCATGCGTGGATTGAATCAATGCGAGACGAAATTCAGCAGTTTGAACGCCTAAATGTTTGGGAACTTGTTGACCGACCCTATGGAATGTCAATTTTAGATTTCAAATAGATCTGGAAAAACAAACTGGATGAAGAACAAACCATCATCAAAAACAAATCTCGTCTTGTGGTTAAGGGATACCATCAACAAGAAGGCATAGACTACGATGAATCATTCGCTCCAGTCGCTCGTTTGGAAGCAGTCAGGATATTCCTTGCTTATGCTGCACATAAGGGCTTCACGGTTTTTCAGATGGACGTTAAAACTTATTTTCTCAATGGTCATTTGAAGGAAGAAGTGTATGTGAATCAGCCGGAAGGATTCATCGATCCTCATCATCCTAACAAAGTCTATCGTCTCAAGAAGGCTGTATATGAACTTAAACAAGCTCCAAGGGCATGGTACGAAGAACTTTCAAACTTCTTGGTGTCCAAAGGATTCTCCAAAGGTTCTATTGATCCTACTCTCTTTATTAATAAATATGGGGATGACATAATGCTGGTGCAAGTTTATGTTGATGACATTATTTTTGGTTCTATGAACCCAAAACTTTCAAAACGCTTTGTAAAATTAATGCACAACAGATTTGAAATGTCAATGATGGGGGAGCTAAAATTCTTTTTAGGCCTCCAGATTCATCAATCCCCACGTGGTATCTTCATTAACCAAGCTAAGTATGCTCAAGAGATACTTAAAAAGCATGGTATGACCTCATGTGCACGCGTTGGTACACCATTGTCGACCACATCCCTAGACGCTGACTTGTACTCGTATCCCGTAGACCAAACGCGATATCGTAGTATGATCGGGTCACTTATGTACCTTACAGCCAGCAGGCCTGATATTCATCATGCCACATGCTATTGTGCACGATATCAAGCCAGACCTACTCAAAAGCACCTCAAAGAGGTTAAACGGATCTTGCGGTACCTTAAGAATACCATTCACATGGGACTCTGGTATCTGAGGGAAACCAGTTTTCATCTAACAACTTTTTCAGATTCTGATCACGCAGGTTGTCTTGATAGTCGAAAAAGCACTTCTGGTAGCATACAATTTCTAGGGGAAGACAAGCTTGTCAGCTGGTCGTCAAAGAAGCAGGATTGCACTTCGCTCTCATCAACTGAAGCAGAATATGTGGCTCTATCCGCGTGCTGTGCTCAAGCCTCTGGATAAGAACTCAACTCACGGATTATGGCTTCCACTTTGATAAAATACTATTGTGACTCAAATTCAGCCATAGCCATATCTTGCAATCCTGTTCAGCACTCCCGCACCAAGCTCATCGATGTCAGATATCACTTCATCAAGGAACAAGTGGAACGCGGCATCGTGGAATTATACTTTGTCAGAACTGAGTACCAGCTGGCAGACTTGTTTACAAAAGCTCTCTCGAAAGATAGGTTTGCGTATCTCGTTGGCCGTCTTGGTATGAAGTATATGACTCTAGAAGACTTGGAGGTTTTGGCAAATGAAGCTGCTTGATATTCTCTCACAATGACTTCTAAGCACATCACAGCTTAGGACTCGGACCTCAAATAAGGAAAGTTTATCTCAGACAATAACTTATCCTTTTCAACGAGAAATTCATATTTCTCGATCATGAGCTTCTCATAAAAACATTCAAAGTTTTTCAGCTCATGAAAAACGATTTCTAAGTAAATGTCAGCTTAGACCTCGAACTTCAACTTAAGGAAAGTTTATCACGGATGATAACTTATCCTTCACAACAGGAAATTTATTTTTCTCGGTCATGAGCTAGTCACAAAACAATCCAAGTTTTGAGCTCATGAAACAACGGACCCGACAGGGAAGTGTACGTTTCAGTGCGCTTTCCCTATGTAATAGAAGAGAAGTCTTCTATCCTGATTGTTTTAAAACCGTTGAACACAATTTTTCAAGAATTTCTCAAAAGATTTTTCTAAATCTTTCAAAATTGTGTGTTCAACACTCCCTTCCTCATAATAGGTTTTTATATCTAAAAATGTCATATGTTATTTTGATCCATTTTTTAGGGGGAGCGTTTTAAAATCAAGCCTTTTAATGTTGTTGGGTACATCTCTAAAATTGTCATATTTTATGTATCCAACACATTCCGAAAATGATATGAAATTGTCAAATGCAATATATTATATCGGCAAAGGCATCTCATCTCCGTACCTCAACATATTTTGTGGTGTCGTTTTTCCAAAATTTTGTCTCAAGACACACATATATTGTTGAGGGGGAGCTACCCGACTTAATGTTCCATGATTCATGCGTGCACACATGTTTCTCTCCCAAACGGTTTTTAGAAAATGTCATATTTTAATCAATTGATATCTCTAATATTATGTTTTTATATTAGAGATAGGGGGAGAAAATGTGATTAAAATGTAATATATCACAACATGTGATCTTAAAGACTCAAGTGCAACTCTTTCCTTCACATGCTAAACTATTTCGTATATCGATGCATGTGTGTAGGGGGAGCTTTTTGAAAATATAAAACTTTCAAGTGTTAAAAGTTTTGATTTTTATCAAACACTTTGAATGGTTTTCAATGGTTTTATGGTTACGATCTTTACCCAAAACAACCTACTATCCACGACGGAACAATGGAGTAAAAAGGTGGTTTAGGATAGGAAACTATGTCCTATGATCCAACCAGAACCGGAGGGATCTACCCAAGGACATTCCATAGCTAGAAATAGTTGTCCTTAGGAAAGATGGAGTTGAATGAAGCTGAATGCGGACCAATTACTTAAGTTAGCACCAGAACAATCACAACAAGGTGCTAGTGATGACGTATTGGTAAGCATTGAAGGAGTTGAATATTCTATGCAACTTAGGCAGAAACCGGGTTAACACATCTTTTGAAGACAAGTGTCATGGACCCCTTATTTATAATTAAGCCATAATTAAGCCCTTATTTATGCCCTCATTGATACTCGCGTTTTGTATGGGTTCAAGATTTGTCTCGGTATCCTCTCGAATTGATTACAGCTTAAAGTGGAATGATTGTTCTTGGTTACTAAAAAAGGGGGTTGGTTTTCTAATCTACTAAAAGGTTTAAATGCATTAAGATGAAAACTTAAATTAAAAGCAATCAATTTAATAGCAATGAATAAAACTTGAATTAAACTTTAACAACTGAAACAGAAAAAGTAAATACCACATAACTCTTAGTCGAAATGCTCAAAATAAAAACTGATCCGGAACTTTTGCTGTTGATTCGAAAAATTTAATTAATTCAGAATAAATGATGAAAACTCTTGAGTCGGAACTTTAAACCAATTGACTCGGAACTTTTAAAGAGAAATTGATTCAGAACTTTTTCTAAAATACTTTCATTCGGAACTTTTGAAAATGAAACTGAATCGGAACTTCGTTCGGAAGTTTCGTTCGGAACTTCGTTCGGAAGTTTCGTTCAGAACTTCGTTCGGAAGTTGGTTCGGAACTTCATTCGGAAGTTTCGTTCGGAACTTCGTTCGGAAGTTGGTTCGGAACTTCGTTCGGAAGATTCGTCCGGAACTTCGTTCGGAAGATTCGTTCGGAAGTTTCGGCTAAGACGCTTCACTCGGAAGATTTGTGCTCGTTCGGAACCTAGGGAAACTTAAGAACAGTAGGCGACAGAAAGAACAGGGGAATGCGATTTAAAGCCAAAATCAACCAAGTTTTTCACTAAAACTTAAACAAATTCAACCACGAATCATCTATCAATGGTAAACATCAAATCAAATCAACAAAAACATAAAACCCAATAACTTTTAAAGATCAAACTCAACAAAATAAGACTTTTAACTTTGAATCAAAAAGATGAAGATGAACAAGATGAAATAGAAGGATTAAATTGATAGAATAAGGTTTTAACAATCAAAAGACAAAGATTAAACTACAAGATCTTGGAAAAATAAAAATCAAAATCACCAAACACCCTAGTGGTGTTGGTGATGACTACGAACAGAAAAAAGAGAAAAATAGAATGAAAAAAAACTGAATGAAAAGTGTGAAGGGTGGTCTTTATATAATCTTGTCTTTGGTTGGTGAGTGGGCTTTCTCCCTTTCTTCTTGTATTCTTGTCTTTTCAGAAGAGTCGACGTTTTCGATTCTGATCCGGGATTTGTCGACGATTAAATTCAACTCGCCTTTTAATTTCTTCGTTTAATAGACTTGAGTTTCTTTGACATATGTAAATCTTCAGTCTTTGGTCCTTTTCTTCGACAAATCTTCAAATAGGCCCAGTGACTTCAAATCTTTTGCATCTCTTGGACAATAGACTTCGTCTTGAGTCTTTTTCTTCGATAAAACCCGTGCAATCCCATGTTTTCTCCAATATTCATCCGGATGGCTCTGAAAACACAATAAACACAAAAACCACGCATAATTCCAAATAAATGATATTAAATACGTGTTTTGGTCTCGTTTTAGCCAGAATTAAGTGGAAAAAGGATGGGTGTTTACACACCTATCAAATCCCTACACTTAACCATTGCTATACCCTCATGCAATGCTTAGTGATAAAGCAAATTTACACTTTTCTCATAATCAATCAACTTTGGCCTTATTAAAATACTACTAAACAAAAATTAAAGTACCAAGAGAAATTTAAACTTTAAAGTAGACAAAAGGATAGAAAACCATTTTCACTTGAAAATAGCTTCATGGAAATAACTTGCAAAGAGATCAAGGACTTACATTAGGGCTTTGGTGCTGCGAAGATGTATCACCCTCAAGTTTCACGTTCCCCAAACTAAGCTTAAAATCGAGATCATTGTTATTATAAGTTAGCAATTCAAACACTTACACACATGGCTTAATTATATGCTTAAACTCCCTTATTCCTAGGTGTATCTCTTATATTTTATTTTTGTCTTAGAATGATCATGAAGATGCATTTTGGACTTATTTCGATAGTTTATTTAGGCTGAAAGCAAAGTAGGACGATTTGATCAATAGTTAGCTAAAGGACAAAATCTCTTAAGACTGCTTCTCGGGATATCAAAAAGTTCATATCTTGGCATAACTCGGTTTACGATTTGAGACCTTTCTCGGGCCGATATTTGGCATGTACTTCATACTTCATATCTTGAGAGACGTGCTTGAGATAATGGTCTTCTCATCGTTAATAGAGTTTCTTCACTTGGAGACTTTTGAGGGGTACTCCAACTTTGTTGACCACGACTTCATGATTATTTCTTCAATCTCTATTTGGGATTTTGAGATACAACGATCCGCCTCCTTTTCGGACTTGGATCTATTTATCCTCATACCTTGTTAGGGTCTTTTCGGATAGACTTCTCCATCATCTTTATGGGAGTTGATTGCTTTTCGTCGTGAGTCTTGATCCTTCATATTGATTTTGGGAATAATGCTTTTCACATCACCTTGGATCTTTAGCAATAAGATTGAATCCTCATGCCTTGTTAGGGCCTTTTCGGACTCGCCAATCTTCGCGCCCCGCTTCATAAGTTATGCCTTGGCTATGAACTCTTATCATTACCGAGCAACTTTTAAACAATCTTGGGCTAGAAGCTAAGTAACTTTTCAAATCGTACGACCTTACTTATTGCAGATAAATTATTAGCAAGTGATGGGAGAATAGGCAAATAATTACACCAAGTGAGCTTGTGCAAGAATACCGACTTATAATTGACTCTATCATTTCTCGTCCTCCACAGTTTAAAATCTCAAGTAATGAGACTCGTGGACACTTAGCCTAATAAACCAATTAAGGTCTACATGGTTAAGGATACTAGCTAGAATAAACTTGGATAAGTCTATTCGGGTTGAGTCAAAATAATCGCAACGGGCCTAATATGTCAAAGATTTCAAAACTAGCTACACCACTTTGTTAATATTTCTGACTTTATTGCGGGATATATACGTACGAAAGCAACGATAAAAATTTAAAAATTACGACTAAATGACCAAAGTTAATAAAAAATTTGAAAAATGTTGAAAAAGATGATTTTCCGGTTAAATGAAGGCATTTTCATGGAAAAGTCCACTTAAAACTTCGATAGAAGTCCCCCTACACTTAAGATAAACATTGTCCTCAATGTTTAAGCATGTGGGAAAAATCTCCCCTACACTTATGACATTGTGCACGTTGGTTAAATCAAGCTAAGGAAGAGACGACTAACGTGATCAATTTCAAATGTGAGTATGAAGAAAATTGAATCACGATAGTTGAGAGATAGAACCGGATTTCAGATAACACGGAAGCACGGTTATTCAAAGGTTCCAAGAGTGCACTTATCCCTAATCACATCACCACACAAATACAAACACCTATAGAGGTCCCCCTACACTTAGGAGGTTAAAACAGAAAAGGATAGATACTCGGGCTGCCTCCCGAGGAGCGCTTGTTTTTAATAACCGAGTCACGAGCCTGACTCGACCCAAAATTAGTTCATGGGGAACGTGGTGAGGGATGGAATCATCTCCTGAGAGATGTCCTCACCAAAGTACAACTTCACTCGTTGGCCATTCACCTTAAAATTTGGTCCATTAGGTTGAGCGAGCTCAAGAGTACCATATGGAAAAATTTGGGCAATGGTGTGACAACCGTGGTTTTGGGTTTGTCACTTGGTCTTACTTTTAGGTTATTTTATGTGTGCTTACTTGAATTGTGTGTTTACGTGTTTATTTTGTGTGAACGAGGTTGGTGTGGTTATCGTTTATGAGTATAGAGTACTCATAAGTAAATCGAGGAACGGTTATTTCATGTTCATGAGCTCACAAGTGGTGACTATGAAATGAAAATGGTGATATTGTGGTGTTTACGTATACGTATAAGTATTATAGTAATAGTATTTTTTTTTGGATTTACGGTTTAGCGTTTAGAGGTCTCGGGTGAGGTAATTATCCAAAAGAATATTTTTCGGGATGGTTTTAAGTCATTTAGGACTTAGTTATAAAGTTTATTTAAGAATTTGAGATTTTTTTTAAAAGTGTATATTTTACGACTTTTACGGTAAAACGCGTAAAAACTGACTAGTTTTACGGTTTTGAGGTTTTGGAGGCTTTAGGAGCTGAAATAAATTAAGGAAAATTAAGGTAATATTAATAAGATATTTATTAATAATAAAATAAAGAAAAAAATGAATTTTATGGTGTTTAGGTCGGCTTAGAAGAGAAAAAAAAGGAAAAAAAGAAAAGATTTATGGTAAGTGGGCTTTGGGTTGGACTAGGATTCACCCATACCCTATATAATGTATATACTAAACCAAATTCATTATTTTTCTCCTGGAGATAAAGGAAAATCGTGAGTTATATAAAAAATTAGGGTTCTTCATAAAATTTTGGGATTTTCATAAATCAAAGGTAAATCTTCATAACCCTTTTCAATTTAATTGTTTTTATGTTTAAATTAATCATTCTTATGATGGATTAGGGTTAGGGTTTAATAAAAAACAGTAAATTAATATTGTATTAATCATAATATGATGATTACATAAGTTAGGGCTTGTAATTAGAGGGATTAGGGTTAATTAATGAGGTTGATTTTGTTAAACCCGTTTTTAAAAACTGGGCAGATTTTTGAGCCAATTGTTTTGATCATATCGGGAGTTCTACAAACTCTTATTTTACGATCCAAGTACCCCTGGAAAGATATTTGAAGTGGCTTTTCAATGCAAGAAACGAGAACTAAATTGGAGGTCGGGAAGTAGGTCAAAATAGGTTACAACAGTCGGAGGTCAAAACAGTTTTAAATTCAGCCTGTTTTCTTTTTAAGTTTTGGGTTGTTTGGGGTACTTAGGGTTGCATGGGATCTTCTCACGAACATGAGAGATGGTTTATATATTGTAATAAGGATCTGCACTTGGGCTAAGATTGTGGTTTAGGGTAAGACCCTCGAATGGTAATGAACTTTTCATACGTTTAAAATCAGAAAAACTGGAATGACAAAAGTATATATATATATATCAGGGCCTTAACAGTAGCTTTAAGGTTAGGGCAAGTGGGAGGTGTTAGCCAACATATGTAAGGGTATGAATATTCCTTTTACAGAAACCATGGGTATGTTTAAGTGGACGTTTGACTTAAAGTTTTGAGACCTAAAACTGGGACTATTTTGTGTAAAATTGTGAACGGGATAGCTATTAAACTTAACCAAGTTAAGGACTTGTTAGAGAAGGGTAATAGGGTGTTTAGAGTTATAAATGGGGTATTTATATGAGAGGGGGTTAGATGTCCATCATAGGTTGATGAACCATTTTAGAGGTTGGTTCATGTATTGATTTATGTGTTTTTGGATTATTAGCTTGGGGCTAGAGCAAGGACTTTGGAGAAGCAATCAGGTGAGTTCATAGTCTCGTTTTGCTACGTTTTAAAATGTTTTTCCAGTATGGGATGGAGATGACACTTGCAATGTTCTTTAACATGATTTAGTACTATGTTATAAAATGTGTGGACATAAATGTGTTATTGTGTGACTTGCGTGCTTATGTGTTCTCATATGTGCTTTGGTACGTGTTCTGCTATGTGAATCTTGTTTGGATTGTGATTGGCTTTGGTACATAGATGTATGGGCGTCTATGGGACCAGTTGTGATGTGTGTGGAGCGTAGGGCACGATCCGTCCTGAGTACTTGTGCATCGTCTCTTCGGAGGCAAGATATCTCGACGGGGATATACTTCATCTTCCACAGGTGGTGTGGGAAAGATCCGGATAGTGTGGTGTGTTCTTGTGCGTGTGACGGGATACTTCTTGATTGTTATAATGTGCTTTGTGAATTGTAGATGTGATTGGTACTTGGCTTGAGTTTTGTTGTGGATGCATGTAGCATGATTATCACATTATGGTCCATTACTATAAATTGTTTTTCTTCAACTTATTTACAGCGGATGTCAAGGTTTTTTTTATGATGTTCTAGATAACTTAAACCTATGTTCTCACCAACTTTATGTTGACAGATTTTAGTGTCATTTTCAGGTGAGGTAGTTGTGCAAGATGATGTTAGAAGTGGCTAGAGTATAGAGGCTGCTAGGATTGCATTCGAAGGAATCCCTTTCCTCTTAGATTTTATTTTGTGTTTTGATTAAGTGAACTTTGTGGTACCTATATGTTTGATGTTTGTTTATTTGTATGTCTTTGGTAAGAGGTAGGCCTGTTACCTACTTACCTAGACGCCTGCATTGTTGAGATATTGTCACGACATTTGTGTCGCCATCTATGATATTTCAATTTCATTTAGTTCTCTCTATAGACACGCTGTTGTTGTGATGATATCCATACGTCGCGCCCCATATTCCGCCATGGTGGGGTTTGACTGAATGGTATCAGAGACAATGGTTATAGAGAATTAGGTTGCCTAGTCGTGTAGCCTAGTCTATAGCTTAAGGGTCCCTGCATATAGGCGTCATAGGAGTATGTGTGCATTTTATAGTAATTGATGTGTTAGAATATTATTTTTGTAGTATTTGTTAGGTTATGAACTACTATGGTTCATACTTAACTACATGTTATTTTCTTTACGAGTTTTGATTAGTGCGGGTGGAACCATGGTCGTATACGCTAGTCATTGTTGGATTTCGCTTAATTATGTTTTCATGTTCTTTATACATTTCAAATTTTGTCTACGCTGGTTCAGCTAGACTACGAGTTTATGTGTTTCGTGCATTGGCTATGTTATTTTAATACATGGTATTTTAATACATGGGGTTTTGGATCTTATCTTGTGTGGTTATGTGCTTGTGAGTTGTTGGACTATGTGTTATGTGTAGTATTAATTTCTTATAAGTGTCATCATAGGAGGGAGTACATTGGTGAAAGGGAACATGTATAATTATGGAGGCCTACATAATTATATATGTGCCACAACACCACTGGACTTTCAAGTATGATTGCATGAAAGAGAGTTAATACATGCTTGTATAGTATATGTTGGATGGATTTGAGTGTATGTACGCTTATGCCTATGTATGTAAAATTATTTTCTACTTACCGGTTGTATTCTTGGGATGGTTGCTAGCCTCGTTTCTTTTTGAGATGTTCAACTTCTGTAGTAGCGCATTACTCGGGTCCTCATTTCACGTGTTTGTTTGTACGGTACTTTTGGCGTGAAGGATTTTGAGATGGTGGAGATTTCTTTTTGGGGTAACGATGCCTTTTGTTTCGAGTTATACATGGTAAAAAAATAGAACTTGCAAATTGAAAAAAAAAGTTGTTGGTAGTCGATGAAATAAGGAAGTGTCGGAAACATGTTTCAAATAAGGTGGAATATAAATTCTTTAACATATAAGCATGACTCGGTTATTTTAAAATATTTTGGTTTGGATCACCTAGAGTTATTGTTCTTAAGTTAAAAATTTTGTTCTTATTTAGTGAAATATGTTAAAATCATGTAATTAATAGAGTCTTAATTTTCTGGAATTAAAATAAATTAGGTTCTAGTTTTGGTAATTAATGGGGGGTTTTAGGGTTTAAAAATCGTTTTTTTTTATTTGGTATAAATCGGAGTAGGCAGAAACTGTCGCTAAACTGTCAAAATATGTCGCTAACTGTCAGAAACTGTCGCTAATGCCTAGGCAGATTTTGAGAAAAATCGTTTTGGTCATAACTTATTCGTTTTTAAAGGTTTTTGGGTGATTCAAAAGCCTAAAATTATGTACTCGGAACATACTGTTCAAATATTCAGAAAGTTTCGTAACTGGAAGTCATTAGCTTGGTCGAATTAATTGTACAAGTGTTGAGTTTAAGGTTAATTTTCGGACAATATGGTTTAAACTCGTGTTTTGGGTATTTTGTGGTAATGAACACTTGGAGGGTTAACATAGAGATGAGTTGGGAAGGAATTTGAGAGTTCTTTAGACCTTATTATACGTGGTTATATTTTGATGAGTTTTGATTTATGGTACTTATGAGTAAGACTAAAATCGGGGTGACAGTGTTAAACCTGTTGAGTTATGTGACGGCTCCTAACTTGATTTCAAGACAGTTCTTGTCTGATGAGTTGCGAGATTTAGTTAGGTTGGTTACATAACTTTATGGTTTTGATAAGTTTCCTCGCGGACGGTTAAGGCTCATGTGTTGTTGGTTGAGATTATTTTCGTGTAAACTGAGTTCACGTTTGAACGTGAAGGTTTTATTAGGGATATGCATCCTCGTTTGTTTGCTGAGAATAAGTTTGAGTTTGGGAGTGAATCTCGGGACGAGATTTCTATTAGGAGGGAGTGATGTGACAACCGTGGTTTTGGGTTTGTCACTTGGTCTTACTTTTAGGTTATTTTATGTGTGCTTACTTGAATTGTGTGTTTACGTGTTTATTTTGTGTGAACGAGGTTGGTGTGGTTATCGTTTATGAGTATAGAGTACTCATAAGTAAATCGAGGAACGGTTATTTCATGTTCATGAGCTCACAAGTGGTGACTATGAAATGAAAATGGTGATATTGTGGTGTTTACGTATACGTATAAGTATTATAGTAATAGTATTTTTTTTTGGATTTACGGTTTAGCGTTTAGAGGTCTCGGGTGAGGTAATTATCCAAAAGAATATTTTTCGGGATGGTTTTAAGTCATTTAGGACTTAGTTATAAAGTTTATTTAAGAATTTGAGATTTTTTTTAAAAGTGTATATTTTACGACTTTTACGGTAAAACGCGTGAAAACTGACTAGTTTTACGGTTTTGAGGTTTTGGAGGCTTTAGGAGCTGAAATAAATTAAGGAAAATTAAGGTAATATTAATAAGATATTTATTAATAATAAAATAAAGAAAAAAACGAATTTTATGGTGTTTAGGTCGGTTTAGAAGAGAAAAAAAAGGAAAAAAAGAAAAGATTTATGGTAAGTGGGCTTTGGGTTGGACTAGGATTCACCCATACCCTATATAATGTATATACTAAACCAAATTCATTATTTTTATCCTGGAGATAAAGGAAATTCGTGAGTTATATAAAAAATTAGGGTTCTTCATAAAATTTTGGGGTTTTCATAAATCAAAGGTAAATCTTCATAACCCTTTTCAATTTAATTGTTTTTATGTTTAAATTAATCATTCTTATGATGGATTAGGGTTAGGGTTTAATAAAAAACAGTAAATTAATGTTGTATTAATCATAATATGATGATTACATAAGTTAGGGCTTGTAATTAGAGGGATTAGGGTTAATTAATGAGGTTGATTTTGTTAAACCCGTTTTTAAAACTGGGCAGATTTTTGAGCCAATTGTTTTGATCATATCGGGAGTTCTACAAACTCTTATTTTACGATCCAAGTACCCCTGGAAAGATATTTGAAGTGGCTTTTCAATGCAAGAAACGAGAACTAAATTGGAGGTCGGGAAGTGGGTCAAAATAGGTTACAACAGTCGGAGGTCAAAACAGTTTTAAATTCAGCCTGTTTTCTTTTTAAGTTTTGGGTTGTTTGGGGTACTTAGGGTTGCATGGGATCTTCTCACGAACATGAGAGATGGTTTATATATTGTAATAAGGATCTGCACTTGGGCTAAGATTGTGGTTTAGGGTAAGACCCTCGAATGGTAATGAACTTTTCATACGTTTAAAATCAGGAAAACTGGAATGACAAAAGTATATATATATATATCCGGGCCTTAACAGTAGCTTTAAGGTTAGGGCAAGTGGGAGGTGTTAGCCAACATATGTAAGGGTATGAATATTCCTTTTACAGAAACCATGGGTATGTTTAAGTGGACGTTTGACTTAAAGTTTGGAGACCTAAAACTGGGACTGTTTTGTGTAAAATTGTGAACGGGATAGCTATTAAACTTAACCAAGTTAAGGACTTGTTAGAGAAGGGTAATGGGGTGTTTAGAGTTATAAATGGGGTATTTATATGAGAGGGGGTTAGATGTCCATCATAGGTTGATGAACCATTTTAGAGGTTGGTTCATGTATTGATTTATGTGTTTTTGGATTATTAGCTTGGGGCTAGAGCAAGGACTTTGGAGAAGCAATCAGGTGAGTTCATAGTCCCGTTTTGCTACGTTTTTAAATGTTTTTCTAGTATGGGATGGAGATGACACTTGCAATGTTCTTTAACATGATTTAGTACTATGTTATAAAATGTGTGGACATAAATGTGTTATTGTGTGACTTGCGTGCTTATGTGTTCTCATATGTGCTTTGGTACGTGTTCTGCTATGTGAATCTTGTTTGGATTGTGATTGGCTTTGGTACATAGATGTATGAGCGTCTATGGGACCAGTTGTGATGTGTGTGGAGCGTGGGGCACGATCCGTCCTGAGTACTTGTGCATCGTCTCTTCGGAGGCAAGACATCTCGACGGGGATATAGTTCATCTTCCACAGGTGGTGTGGGAAAGATCCGGATAGTGTGGTGTGTTCTTGTGCGTGTGACGAGATACTTCTTGATTGTTATAATGTGCTTTGTGAATTGTAGATGTGATTGGTACTTGGCTTGAGTTTTGTTGTGGATGCATGTAGCATGATTATCACATTATGGTCCATTACTATAAATTGTTTTTCTTCAACTTATTTACAGCGGATGTCAAGGTTTTTTTTATGATGTTCTAGATAACTTAAACCTATGTTCTCACCAACTTTATGTTGACATATTTTAGTGTCATTTTCAGGTGAGGTAGTTGTGCAAGATGATGTTAGAAGTGGCTAGAGTATAGAGGCTGCTAGGATTGCATTCGGAGGAATCCCTTTCCTCTTAGATTTTATTTTGTGTTTTGATTAAGTGAACTTTGTGGTACCTATATGTTTGATGTTTGTTTATTTGTATGTCTTTGGTAAGAGGTAGGCCTGTTACCTACTTACCTAGACGCCTGCATTGTTGAGATATTGTCACGACATTTGTGTCGCCATCTATGATATTTCAATTTCATTTAGTTCTCTCTATAGACACGCTGTTGTTGTGATGATATCCATACGTCGCGCCCCATATTCCGCCATGGTGGGGTGTGACAAATGGTGAATGGGCCGGACCAACGAGATTTCAGCTTGCCCGAAAAGATTTTCAACCGAGAGTTAAAGAGTAAAACTTTGTCTCCAACTTGGAACTCTCAGTTCTTAATCTTAGAGTCGTGAATGAGCTTAGTCTTCTCCTTATAGATCAAAGAATTTTCATAAGCCTCATTACGGAGTTCATTCAGCTCATTGAGTTGGATCTTGCGTAGGTCACCGGCTTTGTTGATATCAAAATTAGCCCACTTCAAGACCCAGTAAGCCTTGTGCTCCAACTCAATGGGGAGGTGGCATGCTTTCCCGTACACGAGACGATATGGTGTACAACCAATCGGAGTCTTGTATGCAGTACAGAAAGCCCACAAAGCATCATCAAGTTTATCAGCCCATGAGGCACGATGCTCTCCCACGGTTCTTTCCAGAATTCGCTTTAATCCTCGGTTGGATATTTAAGCCTGGCCATTAGTTTGTGGGTGGTAGGCGGTGGAAAGACGATGATTTACACCGTACTTAGCCATGACTCTTGCGAATTGGTCATTGCAAAAATGAGTCCCGCGATCACTAATAATGGCACGAGGCACACCGAATCTAACGAATAGCGATTTCAAAAATTTACAAACCACCCTTGCGTTATTAGTGGGTAAAGCTTTGGCTTCAACCCATTTGGAGACGTAGTCAACGGCTACAAGGATGTATTTGTTTCCTTTAGAAGAAGGGAATGGCCCCATAAAGTCGATACCTCAAACATCAAAGATTTCACATTCTTGTATGAAATTCTGAGGCATCTCGTCTTTATGTGTGATCTTGCCTTGTTTTTGACAAGCATCACAATGTTTAACCATTTCGTGAGCATCAGGATAAATGGTGGGCCAATAAAATCCCGATTCAAACACTTTTTTGGCGGTGTAGTTGGGACCAAAGTGACCACCAGTAGGTCCTTTGTGGCAAGCGTCAAGGATTTGTAAAGCTGCCGGTCCATCAACACATCGGCGAATAATCAAATCAGCGCATTGTTTGAATAGGTAAGGGTCGTCCCAAAAGTAATGTTCAACATCTTTAAAGAACTTTTTCTTTTGTTGGGACGTCAGCCCTTCCTTGAGAATTCC
This sequence comes from Glebionis coronaria, assembly GCA_025667525.1. Classification (NCBI taxonomy): domain Eukaryota; kingdom Viridiplantae; phylum Streptophyta; class Magnoliopsida; order Asterales; family Asteraceae; genus Glebionis; species Glebionis coronaria. Next base: position 13,474 of record JANFOE010003033.1, on the reverse strand, counting down.
ACCCGCCAAGTAGTTTGCAATGTCCGCAAACCACAGGGTTTCATCAGAATTCGAATTGATAGACATTAAGGTCTCCAAGGGAAAAGAATCATTGATTTCTTTGTTCGGATGATCCCCTTGGTAAGGATCCTCAAGTCTACTGAGGTGATCCGCGGCTAGGTTTTCAGCTCCTTTTTTATCGCGAATTTCGATTTTAAATTCTTAGAGTAGCAAAACCCAGCGAAGAAGTCTTGGTTTGGAATCTTGCTTAGTTAACAAGTACTTCAGCGCGGAATGATCGGTGTAAACGATTGTGGTAGAAAGGACAAGATAGGGGCGAAATTTTTCAAAGGCATAGACAACAGCTAAAAGCTCTTTTTCGGTTGTCGTGTAATGCAGTTGGGCCCCCGTCATTGTCTTGCTAGCGTAATGGATTGGTTGGAAGTGTTTATTCACTCTTTGGCCCAAAACCGCACCAATAGAATAGTCACTAGCATCGCACATCAACTCGAAAGGCAGCTCCCAATTAGGGGTAACCAAGACGGGTGCCTTAGTTAGCTTATCCTTAAGCGAGTTGAAGGCTTCAAGACACTCTTTGGAAAAGATAAAAGGAGTATCTTTTTCCAAGAGGTGGGTCATCGGGCGAGCGATTTGAGAAAAATCTTTGATGAATCGACGGTAGAAGCCCGCATGACCCAGAAAACTTCTCACACCCTCCACGGTTGAAGGTGGAGGAAACTTAGCGATAACATCGACTTTAGCACGGTCTACTTCAAGACCGTCTTTGGAGATCTTGTGTCCTAGCACGATGCCCTCTTTTACCATGAAATGGCATTTTTCACAATTAAGAACAAGGCGAGTGTCTTCACACCGCTTCAACATACGTTCTAAATTTGCAAGGCAAGCAGAGAAAGAATCGCCAGAAACCGAGAAATCATCCATGAATACTTCCATAGTGTCTTCCACCGTGTCATGGAAGATAGCCATCATACACCTTTGGAACGTCCCAGGAGCATTACATATACCAAAAGGCATACGTTTGTAAGCGAATGTTCTATAGGGACAAGTGAATGTGGTCTTTTCTTGGTCCTTGGGATCGATGGGAATTTGAAAGTACCCGGAGAAACCGTCTAAGAAGCAGTAATAGTCATTACCTGCTAGACGCTCGAGCATTTGATCCATGAAGGGAAGAGGAAAGTGGTCTTTTCTCGTGGCATCATTGAGCTTGCGATAATCAATACAAACTCTCCACCCAGTAACAAGACGAGTGGGAATCAACTCGTTGTGTTCATTGGAAACAACGGTTATTCCGCCCTTCTTGGGCACACAATGGACGAGACTTACCCATGGCGAATCCGAAATAGGGTAAATCAAGCCGGCATCTAGAAGTTTGATAACCTCTTGTTTGATGACGTCATGAATTTTAGGATTAACCCTTCTTTGGCTCTGGATTGCGGGTTTAAAGTCATCTTCCATGAGAATCTTGTGAGTACAAAAGTTCGGATTAATTCCGCGGATGTCGGAAATTTTCCAAGCAATTGCCTTCTAATGATCTTTAAGCACGGCGATGAGGCGAGTTTTCTCTTCTTCTTTCAGGTCCTTCGCGATGATGACAGGCGACTTCTTCTTTTCTTCAAGGAACACGTACTCGAGGTGGGGCGGCAACTCATTAAGTTCTAAATCTGGAGGATTTTCGATGGGAGGTGTTTTCAAAGTCGGAGCATCGATAGCAATAACCGTGGGAGATGGTGGAGAAAGATTGTATTCTTTGAGAAGGTTTTTAAAGAAATGCATGTCTTCATCCCAATTGATGGGAGAATCATCATTAGCTAAGTTCACCTCTCCCATGGTGGCTTCAAGATCTTTCCAAAAGAAATCACTTTCTCCAAATAAAGACAGTGATGAATCAATAGAGGAAACGGTCTCAACATTGGGAAGAGAGGTAGGAATATTTTTACAAGCATCAATAAAGTGTTCTTCACAAGCCTCATCAAGAACGTCAATACAATTAACACTCTCGTATGAATAAGGCTGTTTAGACAACTTTCCCATGTTGAAGACGATTTTATCGTCGCCCACTCTCATGATAAGCTCACCGACTTCAACATCGATGAGAGTGCGACCGGTCCTCAGGAATGGACGACCCACGATCAAGGGAACACGAGGGTCCATCTCGTAGTCGACGACAACGAAATCGGCAGGAAAAGTGAATTTGTCGACTCCTACAAAGACGTCTTCGGCTATCCCCACTGGATAAGCAACCGTACGGTTAGCTAATTCCAAAGTCATTTTGGTGGGGACTAGCTCAGGGAGAGATAATTGCTTCCAAACACTTAGAGGCATTAGATTAATACTGGCACCTAGATCGGCTAGGGCCATGCAATTCTCTACTCCCGGGAAATTGCGAGGGATTAAGAAACGACCCGGATCACCAAGCTTGGTTGGCAATTTCCTTAAGAGCACTGCAGAGCAATTCTCATTAAGTTGGGTGTTAGCAATATCAAGAAGCTTCTCCTTGTCGCTAAGAAGATCTTTGAACATTTTCGCGTACTTAGGCATGTGAGCGAGAGCCTCAGCGAAGGAGATGTTAAAATTCAATTGTTTAAACATTTTAAGAAAGTTCGAAACCTGAATATCGTCCTTGCTTTTGAGCTTCTCTTTCCTTAACCTTGATGGATAAGGTATATCGGAAGAAGAGGAAGGCTTTGGGATCGAAGTATCACTCACATCCTTGGGTGGAGGAGGTGTAGAAGTAAGAGGTGGAGAAATTGGGGAAGTAGAAGGATGAGGAATAGGAGCAGGTGACTCGTTCTCCTTAGTCACAACCACCGGTGGAGGTATAGGAAGCTCGGGTTCCTTGGTACCTTTGCCACTGCGAGTGATGATTGCTTTCATCTCCCCTCTTGGATTTTCAACGGTGTTACTCGGAAGAGTACCCGAAGAAGAGGGTTGATTACCTTGGAAGAAACTAGCCATCATATTCTTTAAGTCATTCGTTTGACGATCCAAAGTGTTTCTCATATCAGCTCTCAGATCGTTCCCTTGTTTCACCAGGTCTGCTTTCAAGTTGAGCACTTCCCGCTGAAGATTTCCCACGATTACATCGTTAGTCCTTGATGTGTCGTGGATAGTATATGTGATAATTAGATTACTTTATAGGGTAAATTAGACAATTACCTTTAGGAAAAAGTAATAGACTAATAATACCAATGACGAATTCAATTAAACACGTGAGTGAGTTGAGTTTGTTGTACACGAAGATCTTATGAATTTGAGACGTTTTGCTTTGATTTGGACAATTGATTTGAATTGGTTTGTGGTTTTTAAACTACAATTAAAATCTACGAATTTTAAGCTATTAAAAATAAACCTAAAGTGCATGAATCGTAAACCCGCCTATTTAAAATTCTACAATTACTTACTTATTTAAAAATAAACACTATTTAAAAAAAATAATCTAATTAAAATTCTATAAAATATTAATCCTACTTAATGAGATAACTTTTTTTAAACAATTTACTTTATTATTAAAAATTACTATAAACAAATTATTTAAAAACTAAATTTATTTAAATCTAAAGTTATTAAACTAAGTAAAATTTAGATTAATTATACTATTTAAATAAAAACATTTTTTATTTATTTATTTTTTTATTTATTTTTTTTTATTTAAACTACTTTTTTATAAAGAATTTATTTTAATTAAAATGATAATTAAAAGTTATATAAAGAATAAAAAACGTGACAAAGAAAGAAAAATTTATACTAAAACAAAAACTGCCAATCTGAAACTAATCTATATTAATCTAACTTACTGATAAAGAAACCAAAGGAGCACTTGGCCCAGATGGTTAACACGCATGGCAAGTGAAGGGGAGGTCTCGAGTTCGAGACCCCTAAGGGACATATTTTTTTTTTGGAATAAATCTCTTTTTGACAGTTATGAATATCAAGTCACAGGAGTGACTTTTTTGGAGCTTATTAGCTACAAGCTATGAGGACAATAGCTTATTGAACTTATCAGTTAATTGAACTGATAAGCAATATTTGAACAAAAATACATAATATCACAAACAAACAATTAAAGATTAAAACTAAGTAATCAAAATACCAATTATGCAGAAAAATCAGCATACAAATCAGTTAAACATAATCCTCAGATCAGAACTAACAGATAAACATAAACATAAAATAACCTAAGAACATATTGCAGCTGAATTAACGACAAGAGAAGATCTTAAACATCTATGAATTCCATTTACTACTTATATTTCAGGTTTAAATCCTACTGCAACAATTCTCAATAAAAGCAGATCTACATACCAAAATAACACCCTGATATATCAACTTATCAGATAAATCAATACGAATTAAACAGATAAACCAAATCAAACTTTATCCTGATCCAAACTAGTTAATACTACAATCCAAAAACCAAAGAAAACTCAGATTAGCCTATTAGTTTACCAGATTACTACTCTTAACAGCTTTCATTTCATTTAAATTAAGTAGTAAACTTGTTCTCAAATACTCAACTTATGCATAACTAGCAAATAACTCAGAACTAAAGGCAGTTTACTGACATCTAAGCAGCTTAAAAAAAATCATCGAGCAAACAAGTATAAACTCAAATAGATATCAGATTTGAAAAACCATAACTACTTAATCATTCAAGAGCAGTAACAATCAAACTTAAATCAATCCAGCATCCAAGGCAATTTATCATAACACTCAAAATTTAACAACAAAAGAAAAGAACTTAAAACCTTTTTGTAGATAACCTTTGAGTCGAAGCACATCGCTGAGCTGGCTTATGAACCAAAACAAAGAACGCCGTCTTTCACCATCACCATTACTCGAACCCTCAATCAATCATCATCAAACCGAGCATATTTTATTCACTTTTCCAGTGGGGAAAAATGTTATCCAAACTTCTCTTTATATATTAAACATAAACTATTGAAAAGCTTATATTTAATATTCAAACATTATTATATAAAAATATTAATAAAGGGTGATTCGCATAACAATTTTTTAACAGTAAAGTAAATATAAGAGAAACGATTGAACAAAACACAACTGCTCTTTTATTAATCTCAGAAATATTACAAGATTTAAATAAAAAGTAATACAAATTACCCTAAAACAAATTCTACATAATAACTTTAAAGAAAAAGTAAGGATGATTACAATGAAAATAATTGGGGTTTTTATAGCCTCCCCAGGCTTGTTGGTGAGCAGATATTCGGATCTTGAGAAGAATATTCCTCTTGAATCTGAGCCATCGATTTTCAATCTCCTTATTCTCTCTCTTTTCAGTTCGGATCCAAGGGTTGTGAATGACTCTTGGTCACACAGATTGCCAAGCTGGCACCAATCTGTGTTTGTTGTGCTAGTTTAGAGCCCTCTGATTGGTGGAATTGGATGATTGAGGTGTCTCCTCAAATCATAAGCTGCCACGTAACTCCTTCGTCTAGCCTTTCTCTTCCTTAAAATTGGGGGAATTAATTCCCCCACACGTGATAAACACGTGGGATTAAAACCCCCACATCAATTTTACTTTTACCCATTTAGGGTTTGCGTGAATAGTGATTTATTTACTGGTTTTAGGGTGAAAAGGAGATGGGGAAGAAAGGTGAGAGAGTTCACCTTGTTAACATCGAAGGTATTTTTAATAATGAAAGTGAGTGGGTGAATGTACGGTTTATTTATTTGGGGGACGTTTATTTTAATATTGTGAAAAGGTGAGTGGGGGATAACACACGAGTAAAAACGTGTGAAGAGTATAAATAAATAGACGAAATCCTAAAAGCCCATTTTCATTATTCATTCCATTTCATTTGAGGCTTTTGGGCTTTTCGCCCAAACATTTTTTCATCCGTTTTATTAATAATGTTATTGGGCTATATCTTGGGCCATTATCAAATTATATCAATACTTTAATTTCAAATGGACTATTAAGCCCATTATCCCAAATGTGGGACCCACTTAGCCGTAAACTTGTATTATTATTAAATCCACTCATGTCGAGCTCGATTTTGGCTTCCTCGATCTTTTTCATCAATCTCGTGCCGGTTTTCATCGGTTTTCGTGAACTTGGTACCTACACACATTCAAACAAGAAACAAGCATATCCAAGGCATATATAATACATTTAATGCATAATTTCAATGTTTTAAACTACAAATGATATGAGTAAATACACTCATATCAAATTCCCCCATGCTAAGCAATTGCCGTGTCCTCACGCAATGATAAAATAAAACTATGATTATACCACTATTCAACTTTTTGACAATTTATTTTGCAAAGACATAAAATAACTAAGAGGATCATAAAAGCTCAAATAGATTCATCGTCCTCTACTTTTCACTTTTCCATGCCAAGTGCAAAAACAAGATCATTGTTATTATAAGTTGGAAGACAAACACGAACTCATGTGGGCCAATTAATCACTTAGACTCCCTTATTCCTAATTGTATCTCTTATATTTTATTGTTGTCTTGAATGATCACGAGGATGCATTGTTGACTTATTTCGATAATTTATTAGGTCGAAAATAAAGTGAACGATTTAATCAATAGTTAACTAAAGGACAAAATCTTTTAAAACTGCTTCTCGGGACTTCATAAAGTTCATATCTTGGCATAACTTGTTTCGTGATTTGAGACCTTTCTCGGATCGATATTTGGCAGTGACTTAATACTTCCAACCTTGAGAGACGTTCACGAAATAATGGTCTTCTCTTCATAATATTTCTTCACTTGAATTTTTGAGAGATTCATACTTGGACCACGACTTCTTCATTTTTCTCCAATCTTTACTTAGGATTTTGATTAACAACGATTCGCCTCCTTTTTGGACTTGGCTTCATTTATCCTCATACCTTATTTTGGTCTTTTTGGATAGACTTCTCCATGACTTTTTGGGAGTATTTTGCTTTTCGTCGTGTGTCTCGATCCTTCATATTGATTTTTGATAAATGAGTCTTCACATCACTTGAGATCTTTAGCAATAAAACATAGCCCTCATGTCTTGTTAGGACCTTTTTGGACTCGCCAATCTTCGCATCCCGCTTCAATAAGTTATGCCTTGGCTATGAACTCTAATCCATACCGAGCAACTTTTAAACGATCTTGGGCTAGAAGCTAAGTAACTTTTCAAATCGTTCAACATTATTTATTGCAATTAAATTTATTAACAAGCGATGGGAGAATAGGTTCATAATTAACTCACATAAATTCCCGAAAGAAAACCGAACTTATAATTGGCTCTATCATTTCTTGTTCTCCATAAATGGATACTTAGCCTATTAAATCAAAGTTTTGGGTTTTCAAGTCATCTATAGGATCTTGCAACTTCTTATACTTTTGCAAGTTTTAGAATTTGCGTTTTAAAGTTCCCTTGATAGACGACTTTCTAGGATCAATTATAGGAGCTTGCGAAAAGTTCTTGTCCTTAACTCATATGAATTAAGACCTTCGCGTTTTAAAGCTCCCTATATAATAGCCTAGCAAAACTTAATTCAAATACGTTAAGGAAAAGCTAATGTTAAAAACCGAGTCGAGTCAAAAACTATTCTTATTTAAAGCCTACATTCGTGTCAAAACACTTATTTCCTTTATTAAAACACAAAAAATTTAAAATTTTATTGAAAAATGAGAAAAAAATAATACGTTTGGACACGACAAAAACAATTGCAAGCGATTATATCGATTGACTCCCCCATGCTAAAACCAAACATTATCCTCAATGTTTCTTAGCTCAAGAATAACACCCCCTTGCTAAAACACGAAGAGTCTAATGCAAATTCCTAGCATGGAAAGAGCACGCAAATCTATAAGCCGTTTATTAATTATGCCTCAAGATGAAACGTTAGTCAATAAAAATCAAGGGATAGAAAGTGTGCCCCTTTTTAGCATTCAAAGAATAGAAGATCAAGTAGACCGGCAAAAACCGAACACGAGAGTCATCAAATATAAGGGTCATACCTAAGATCACAACACAACAAAACACGAGCACGAGCTTGAAAGATCAAGCCTTATTAGTGTTAGAAAAAAGAAAGAAGATAGAAAAACTCGTTTTTGTTCACCGAGTCATGAGCTCGACTCGATCGCCGCATTCATTGGTCCTTAGGGAAAGTGGTGAAAACCGGCATATTGGAATAAAAACCAACATAAAGCACGATGCCAGGGTCAAAGATCTTATCCTCGTTGTCGGATGACAAACGAAAGGATAAAACTCCAACACAAATCTCTAACAAGAGATGGTAGTCACAAACAATCGTATGGATGTAGCATGCTCCACGAGATAAACTCGCACCAAGATGATAGAAAAGTCTTTCAATTATTGCATCGGTGAAAGTCCGAGATTTCCCTAAATCGACGATTCCGGGATCGAATACCTCATCCTCGGTGGAGAAAGGAATAGACAACAAGGTGTCGTCCCCCCATGCTAATCCTAAATCATATGAAGCACATAGTAATGGTGGTACAAAAGTCTCAACCATAGTGGTTTCAACTTGCATGACTTTGTCAACCTTTTCACTCTTAGGAACGTGAACAAAGGGGTCATGGTACTCAATATGAGTCACATGAAAAACCCGCACATTAAGATTAACGCGAGTGGGAGGGAGATTGGGAATAATGTAAATCTCTCCATCCGAGTCGACACACTCATCATCACAAAAGGTGTGATCATCATCACAAACCTCATCAACCTCCTTCATAAGAAGATCATCATCACAAAGGTTATGAGATGTAGGAGGTATGATGTTCTCAAAATCCTCTTGAAACAATGGATTATTGTTCAATGAAGCTTCAAATAGAGGATTTGAGTAAGTCAAAAAAGTGTCGTCATTCTCGTCATCACAAGAAATTTCCGACAAAGTATCGAGTGTGTCACACTCGGATACAAGATCATCATTCTCATTTGAAGGCAATTCATCGGCGAATTCCTCGAGAATGGTAGGTAAAACACAAGAATCACGCTCGATCTCGAGATCGGAAACGTCTTCACTTCCCCGTGGAAGTGGATCAATGATAGCAAAAAGTTCATCGACGAACTTATCCAACGAATAGTCACTAACCTCACTCGGTGTGAAGCTAGGAATCAAAGGCTCTTCAATTGAAGATTGTGCCTTAGGAACATCAACATGATCCATAGAAGAGAGTGAAAATGAGTCCATTTTCAAAGATTGTTCAATTAAAGCAATGTCACTCTCGGGATCGAAATTCTCATTATCAAACTCACTAGGATCAAATGGCTCACTCAGGTAATCATCTATTTGTTTTTCAATCTTATCATCCTCATGTGGAGTGAGTATAGATGAGGTAACATTACAACAAGATTCAACAAAATTAGGTTCTTCACTTTCCAATTTCTTAGGAACCAATCTTGAAATTTTTTCCGGTTTAAAAATCATATGTTTATCCCCATGAAACAATTTAAGCTCCCCTTCTTTCATATCAACTAAAACACCGGCCGTACACAAAAATGGTCGTCCTAAAATTATAGGCGCACGAGGATTCGGCTCATAATCAATGATAGCAAAATCGGCTAGGTAAACGAACTCCCCCACTTTAACAATGACATTTTCCGCTATACCAACCGGTCGAGTGGTGGTTCCATTAGCAAGCTCAATGATCATTCGAGTGGGTATAAGTCGCAAATAGTCAAGAGTTTTCCAAATGGACAAGGGCATAACGTTAATACTAGCTCCTAGATCGGCTAGAGCTTTGTATTCCCCAAGCTCATCGAAAACACAAGGTATCAATAAGTGACCCGGATCATTATATTTCTTAGGAAAGAGATCAATGAAATCCGAGGTACTAATCACATTTAAAGTAGCCTTGGTGACATTCCAAAAAGTTTCTTTAGGTGGCACAATAAGCTCAAGCTTCCTTTCTAAATTATCATAAGCGGTGATAGCCTTAAGCTCTCCCCTCGGGTTAGGAATGGTATTACTAGGTAAGCTACCCGAAGAAGTAGATGGTTTAGACATGAATCCCTCAAACATCGAAAGCAATTTATTTTGATTTTGTTCCACACTTTGTTGCATACGATTTTGGGTTTGTTCTAGCCTTTGTTGATTAAGCTCAATTTTATTGTTTTGCCCTTTAATCGTGTTTTGAAAATCAAGTCTCAAAGTATTAATTTGCCCTTGGATGTTATTTTGAAAAGCTTTCATATTTGCCTCATTTGATTTCATGTAGCTTGACAAATCATTTTGATTATTCCCTTGAAAACCTTGATTGTTTTGATTAGCATTAAACCCATTTCCTTGATTAAAATTCCCTTGGTTACCACGGTTAAAATTATTCCCATTGTTACCATTGTTGTACCTATTTTGAACCGGTGGAAAACCCGGTGGAGCAATATGATTTTGACGAGGAACTTGACCGTTTGAGCCATAAGTTCCCGTCGCGGCAAAAGCATTAGCTTGATCAAAACCCGTGTTTAAACAAGCATAATTAGGATGTGCTCCACCACATGATACACAAAAACTCTCAATCATATTAATGGATCCATGAGGATTCTTCCTAATCTCCTTCAAAATCGTGTCAATCTTAGAGTCCAATCTAGCAATCTCGTGATTAGATGAATTCACGTTGGAAACAACCGGTGTGTTTCGTGAATATTGTGCTCTAGACTTATCCTCAATTATTCTCCACGCGTCTCTCGGTGTTTTTCTTAAAAGATTACCACCCGCGGCGGCATTTAAAGAATCTTGTTCAATCATATTAAGCCCATTATAAAAAGTATTAATTTGATGCAATTCCGAGAAACCGTGGTGTGGACATTGTCTTAACAAATCTTTAAATCACTCCCAAGCAACCCCAAACGATTCATGCACTTTTTGTTCAAATCTAGTGATCTCATTCTTAAAATGTGTTGTCTTGGATGGTGGAAAGAAATAATTCATAAATTTTGACACTAAATCATCCCAAGTTAAAATCGAACCCGGTGGTTCTTTCTCATACCAAAGCTTAGCATTACCCTCGAGCGAGTACGGAAAAAGCATGAGCTTAATCACGTCATTCGGCACATCTCTAAACTTGAGAGTCGAGGTAATTCGATTAAAATTCCGAATGTGAGAATGCGGGCTATCGGTCTCATGCCACGAAATTGGTCGGCACGAATGAGCGATAAAAGACCCGTCTTAATCTCAAAATGATCCGCCAAAATAGCCGGCACAACGATTGCTTCCCCATACCCTTCGTTGGGTGCACGGAGCAATTCCTCCATTGTACGGTTATCGGCCATCTCTACAACAATAGGTGGAATCTCGGGTTCCACTATTCATTGTTGGCGATTTTTATTTCTACGAGGAATATTTTCAAGCCTATTAAAATCAATCACAAGACGAGATGAACGCAATTGCATACACTACAAAGACGAGAATTTAGAGGATTAAAGAAAAGAAATTAGACGAGAAGAAGATTATTTTGGTATTTTATTTGGTATTGCTCAATAAAAAATGATCGATAAAAAACAAGGAATAAGGATAATTACTATGGAAGTAAATTACCCTCGATCGACTTTGAAACGATAGGTGAAAACCTAAACGTCTCGAGGTTCAATAAGTAAACAACAAAAATAAGATTTATTACTACTTGAGTCGGCAAACCAATAATAGGTTGTCCCTCTCAATATACGCACAAGCAAGCGGGGAAACGAGGTGGCACAAAGCACTTAAAAACCTTTTTCCTTAGACGGCCTTTTATAGCACGTCGCCTTATACCCACCTTATAGTTTGTATAAATCGAGTTCAAACTTCTTATTAGTATTTATCTATTTTGCCTTTTATTTTTTTGTTTTGGGTTCGAATACAATAGCTAGGTGATGAAATCCCAACTAAGGCTTATTTGAAAAGTATTTAAAATTATTGTGCTACGTAATACCATATATTATTCACAAAAAACGAGAAAAACGATACATACTACGTAATAGAAAAATAACAAACTTTCCGAGGACGGAAAGGGTCTTCAAATCCACGATCAACAAATCTCCACAAAGACGAATCGTAAACAAGATCCCCGGCAGTGGCGCCAAAATTTTTGATGTGTCGTGGATAGTATATGTGATAATTAGATTATGTTATAGGGTAAATTAGACAATTACCTTTAGGAAAAAGTAATAGACTAATAATACCAATGACGAATTCAATTAAACACGTGAGTGAGTCGAGTTCGTTGTACACGAAGATCTTTTGAATTTGAGACGTTTTGCTTTGATTTGGACAATTGATTTGAATTGGTTTGTGGTTTTTAAACTACAATTAAAATCTACGAATTTTAAGCTATTAAAAATAAACCTAAAGTGCATGAATCGTAAACCCGCCTATTTAAAATTCTACAATTACTTACTTATTTAAAAATAAACACTATTTAAAAAAAATAATCTAATTAAAATTCTATAAAATATTAATCCTACTTAATGAGATAACTTTTTTAAAACAATTTACTTTATTATTAAAAATTACTATAAACAAATTATTTAAAAACTAAATTTATTTAAATCTAAAGTTATTAAACTAATTAAAATTTAGATTAATTATACTATTTAAATAAAAACATTTTTTTTTATTTCTTTTTTTATTTAAACTACTTTTTTATAAAGAATTTATTTTAATTAAAATGATAATTAAAAGTTATATAAAGAATAAAAAACGTGACAAAGAAAGAAAAAATTATACTAAAACAAAAACTGCCAATCTGAAACTAATCTATATTAATCTAACTTACTGATAAAGAAACCAAAGGAGCACTTGGCCCAGATGGTTAACACGCACGGCAAGTGAAGGGGAGGTCTCGAGTTCGAGACCCCCAAGGGACATATTTTTTTTTGGAATAAATCTCTTTTTGACAGTTATGAATATCAAGTCACAGGAGTGACTTTTTTGGAGCTTATTAGCTACAAGCTATGAGGACAATAGCTTATTGAACTTATCAGTTAATTGAACTGATAAGCAATATTTGAACAAAAATACATAATATCACAAACAAACAATTAAAGATTAAAACTAAGTAATCAAATACCAATTATGCAGAAAAATCAGCATAGAAATCAGTTAAACATAATCCTCAGATCAGAACTAACAGATAAACATAAACATAAAATAACCTAAGAACAGATTGCAGCTGAATTAACGACAAGAGAAGATCTTAAACATCTATGAATTCCATTAACTACTTATATTTCAGGTTTAAATCCTACTGCAACAATTCTCAATAAAAACAGATCTACATACCAAAATAACACCCTGATATATCAACTTATCAGATAAATCAATACAAATTAAACAGATAAACCAAATCAAACTTTATCCTGATCAAAACTAGTTAATACTACAATCCAAAAACCAAAGAAAACTCAGATTAGCCTATTAGTTTACCAGATTACTACTCTTAACAGCTTTCATTTCATTTAAATTAAGTAGTAAACTTTTTCTCAAATACTCAACTTATGCATAACTAGCAAATAACTCAGAACT
>JANFOE010003032.1:0-28045 GCA_025667525.1 Glebionis coronaria | reverse complement strand
CTTATATGACATAAGCCTGGACTTATGGGCTTATATAAGTTTATTATGATGGCTTATATAAGGTTATTATGATCTACTAGTAAACATATATATGCCCACGAGTTTCAAATAAGCTTAAAAATTAGGGTTTATAAAATATAATACGAAATAGGACTTTTTTTCGGCTTATATAGCATAAGCTCCAATTTTGTGGGTTATTTTGAGACTTAAGGGTTTATATAAGTTTGCTATATCATAATAAACTTATATAAGCACACAAGTCTCGAAATAAGCCACAAAATTGGGCGTATGTTATATAAGCCGAGATGGGCTTACGTTATATAAGCCAAACCAAACACCCCCTTAGTTATAATCACGACGTCTTAAACTTGAGAGAGACATTTGATTATCACCATTTTTGCATAGTGAAAAAATTCAAATAACCTAATAAAACCAAGATTGATACAAACTAGGTAGTGTAACAAAAAAGAGATTAAATTAATAACTTGAAATGATAAAGAAAACAAATGAAATTTGGGTACCTATTCATGAGTAGTGTTTGATAACTGGAAGGTAAGAAATGAAATTAGGGCTTTCAGTTTTATCTCCAGGAAGATGAAGAAGATTAATCAGTATTAGGTGCTTTGTTTGGATTTTATAAAAGTGGGTTAACGCAATTTTAAAGGCATGGAATTTGGACCGTTTCCTCATCGAGTCAAGGATTTTTTTTTTTCAACTGAGGATGATGAGAGTAATCTTAGCCGCTCAATATTTAAGGTTTTTTTTAGTCAAAAAAAAATATATTTAAGGTTTTTATAAAAACATATAGAAGAATTTTTTTATCAAAATATAAAAAAAATTAAAAAAAAAAAAAGTTAAAATTGTAAATATAACGAATTAATATAATGTTTATCGCAAGTGATACAGTTTGAAAAAAGGGTGAGTATGGTGCGGTTTTTGGCAAAAACCACACCGCATTCGTAATTGCGGTTTTACAAAAAGTGTGAATCCGCACCGCGCGGTTTTTTGCGGGTTTTTCTTTTTCTTAAAAGCGAACCACCGGTTTTTGCCGTGGTGCGGTTTTTGTGGTGCGGATTTATGCGATTTTTACGGTTTTGCGGTTTGTGGGCGGTTTCTGCTCACCCCTAAATAATATCACAAGTGCCAAACTTATTCATTTTTTTTTGGTAATGGGTTTCACCGGTAAATATATTATCCAAAAAACAATGAAGTACAAAAGGAATGTGGCTGAGATACCACATTAGTCTCAAGCTCACAAGCTTGATAAACCACCTAATCTATTGCTTATGACATGCCATAACCACTAATAATTCTAGAAACATAAAATGCGCCTAGAAAAAAATACCATAATGAAACCAATCTAGCCAGTAGCATAAGTGGAATAGGAGCTTCCACCTGTTTTGGAGTTGATAAGATTAGTTGATTCATCATAAACAAGAGCAACCTCTTCTCCATTTTCATCTAAAGCAGAGTATGAATTAAATGTGATCACATTACCATCAGTTGAAAAAGGATCCACTTCCTTCCTCTTTGAATGTGAAGCATTACCCACAGTTGTACCAACTTTCTTGGGTGCACTAGAAGTTGCTTTGGGAACAAACTAAACATTCGGTTGAACCGACGGACCAGTAAACTTAGACTTGGACTTTCTATTTCTCATTTTCTTCTTACCCACTAATTGAAAGCCATCATTAGATGTCTCAACTGGCGCACTAGTATGAACCGTAGAAGCACTGAAAATAGGCACAACCTTCTTTGGGCACACATTAGTATCATGACCAAAAATCTTGCATGTATCACCTCTTAGAGGCTGCCATTCATATTCAACCTAGATTGTTTTTTTGGTATATCATCACTCGTAAGAGACGGAACACCAATAGTAACAACCTCAACAAAATCAGAATCATAATTAACTTCAATGAGACACCTAGCAAAACTACTCCTACCCCATGAATCTTTGTACATAGAGCTAGTAAACGAGTCAAACGTAATTGGCTTACCAAGGAAAGAAACAGTTAAATTAATGCATTCCTCTTCAAAAACCTGAATTGGAACATCATGTAGTTTCACCCAAACAGGAATGCTAGTCACATCTTGTGATACCCCGAACCTAACGCCATTATTTAATCCTAATTTTACGACCGATTTTGAATTTTTGAGAAGTTTAAGTACTAATATTATTTGACGGTTTAAGTTGAAACCGATGATTTGAGGCTTTATTTAATATTTTGATGATTGGAGAGAACCGTAAGTGATCTCGATGCCGTTGGGTGCCTAAATATTTACGTTTATTATCAATCGTATTGAAATTTGATATTTTTGAAGTTTTTGTTTTATTACGTATTAAGTCGAGTCGGAACCTTACTATTGCTTTTCGTGTGCGTTTAAATCTTTGAAAAAGTATTTTATTGAACGAGATTTTAATTTTTATCAAGCCGGGACGAAACTCGACTCCCACAAACTTTCGAAAACCAACTAGTAAACTTATTTCCGCTCTTTATAACTAGTTTTGCAACTAAAGCCAAAATAAGACTACAATTACAAAATCTACCCCACCCCACTATATGAAAGGCAAAAACAAACACACACACACACACACACACACACACACTCATTTTTCTCATTTCAAAAATTCAATCTCTCCTCCTTTTCTCTCTAGGTTGCCGGCCACCACCACACACCACCAAAAACCACCACAAAAATTTGATTTTGGAAAAATCTAATCAAAGACCCATGTTTATATCATCAAGATAAGTAAACCCCACCACAAATTTACAACATGCAACAACATTTTTTTTCAATATTAGTTTTTGATATATTTTGATAAAAACTATGTTTTGATCTAATTAAATCTGTGGGTTTGTGTTTAGTTATGTTTAGGAACATGGCTTTGGAATATTGGAGCTTGGAAAGGATTTTTCCATGGTGTTGTTGTCTTCAAACCCACGGCCAAACCATGGGTTTGGTGATTTTGGTGTTTTTGATTCATCTAGCAAATGGGTATGGTTCTAGGTTCATGTTATTGTTATTTTAAATTTATTTAATTAAATTACATGTGTGGTTTTGATTTTGGGTTTTGTTGAGGATGAACATACAAGTGATTTAGGGTGTTTGGATTTGTTTAGGATGATTATTATATGTTATTAGGGATATAGAAATGATTGAAATGGGTCAAAAAGGTGTTTTAATATGATTTTGAAAAGTCCATTTTAGGTCAGAAATTTTAGAGGTATTTTTCGAGGGTTTAGGTATGAGCTAAGGTTGAGATGATGGGATATTGTTGTAAAGCTTCTCTCAAGCTTCTATTTGATATAAGATAGACCTTCTAACTCAAAACGAGGAAGAAGTTACGCTAGTTTGAATTTTCGTGTACCGACGGATAAGTATCGACACAATACGAAATTGTTGTCGATATTAGGTCAAATCTCGGGGACTACAAGTTGAGTTCTAAAAATGCTTAGAGGCTGATCTCAGAACATAAACTTAGAATTTTGAGTCTTATTTCATAATCAATAGTCGTATTTGTAAACAGAAATGTTTAAGAAGGTCAAAATGGTTTTACAAGACAAGTGTGCAAACTGTCCGATTTTTTGAGTCTAAAGATGTGTTGAGCAGACGGCTTTAGAAGTAAAATATTTTGATGAAGTTTTAGGAGGATTTTTTAATTATTATAAATGAGTTTTTTAGAAGGTTTCATAAAGTTTTGAATTGTCTAAGTATGAGAAATCAGTGGGTACATTTGGTATGTACCGACTGAGTGCTTTTTAGGAAGTACTTGGTTTTACGTGGTAGTTTGTAATATGAGGCTTTCTTGTTAGCGTCTAAAAGTTTCCACAAGTTATGTGTCTAAAGTTTGAATGTTTATATTCTGAGATTAATTATCCGTGTCGGTTATTAGACCCGTGTTGATTTGGCATCTCATGATGGGTCGACATCAAAGGTGCTAGTTTTGGAAAGCTAGTACATGTGGTAGAGTGTCTAGTAATTTCAATTGTGTGGTTTGTTCTTATGTATTTAGTATGGTTTTGAGTTATTGAATTTGATTATACTAAGTATACTTCGATACTTGAGTATGTTGATAAGAGCGCGTCTTATTTGATAGGTTGCGGCTTTTGACTTTGTTTTTCCTGGGCATCTACTCTTCGGTGATCACTACTACTAGATTTCCCGCGTAACTCAAGGTGAGTCTATAGTCTCGCTCTTTACTATCTTTTAAATGATTTTACCCGCGAGGGGGGATACATGTTATTTAAAAAATGGAACACAAGTCATGAATGGTTGTTTGGACCCAAATGTTTGCCTTGATTGTATTAAGTACTAGTTGCTAAAGGCCCTAATTTCATGAACCGTTAACTATTGTCTTGCCCTTGTGTGGGTTGGAAATATCCGCTTATACAATTGATAGTACTATTGGGTTGACCACCCTATCCGAGACGAGAGCTATTACGTTGGGTACCCTCTACGGACGGATAAATTGTGATAATAAATAAGGTATAATTGCAACGATACCTTAAGAGGGGCACTGGTTTCACTTTGGTCACGCCGGCAATTTGACACAGGTGATCGTTTAAGGGGTTGGTGTCATGAGCTTAAATACAATCACTTAGTTTGCTGTGATATGAAATACTTGAATAATAGATTGTATGTGTTACAATGTTGTTGGATGATCATGATTGGTTTTTAATACTTGTGTTCAACTTATGATTTGATAAACCTATAGATTCGCTCAACCGTTGTGTTGACGATTTTAAGCATGTGTTTCAGGTAATTAAGATTGATAGCAGCGGAGCATGCATGGAGGGAGTTGGTGCTTAATTGGTCTAAAATTATGGATTTCCTTCCCTTTTTATCAACTATTTATTGTCATGTCTTGGTAAAAATATTGTTGTGTTTGGTTAAGATCTTTGGGGATAAGTAACGCTACTCTGATGAAAACTTTATTTTTGGGTTGGAAATGTTTTAGACAATGATTGTAAATATTGTTTTATGTTTATTTTAAACGTCTCTTTTGAGGTCGTTTTCTATGATTGTGTGTATGTGCTATGAAGTAACGCCCAAAGTGGTATTCCGATGCGTGGTAATTTGGGGGTGTTATAGATCTTCTTTAAACAAGCGAGTCCCCAAGACCATGTCTTGAGAATGATAGGAGTTTTGCGAATCAACCAAGGGCCACCTTCCAAAACAGCCTCCACACCAGCTTGTGAATCAAACTTGAAGAAGAAAAAACCCTTATTATTCATCATAATTCGTTTTAACCCATGTTTACCCCAATTGTTTTTAGCAAAATACTCAACAACTGGATACGCAATCTATGACCGAGAAAATAACCATACAAGGTATATTCAAAACGAGAACCAACCTTTTGGACCACTCTTCAAGGAACATAAACATTAACCCCTTCGAAAATAAGAACAACCACAATAGAAGTCTCATTATTGATATCCACAGACTCAATAATAGGCTCATCATTCATTTTTAATATTAGTTGAATATGATATGAATCTAACAATTAAACAAGAAGATACTTATACAATATATTCTAAAAATCAAACAAATTTCTATCATCAAAACTCAAAAAAATATATCACAACACAAGTGACGTAAACATAAAAGTCAAACCATAAAGTGTTTATCCACTTAAAATAAAACAAATTATTACAAATAGATATGAAAAGAATATATAAAGCGATGTAAAAACATTGTTTCAATTTTAAGATACTATTAAATTAAGAAGCTATGTATCATAAGTGATAAATCAAACTACAACAGATCTACATTCAATTAAAACACTTCCAGCACCATCTTGCCTGCGCCTATCGCCTATATCTTGTATCGACAATAAACACATATCTTGTGCTTTTCTATTGCTTTGAAAGGCACAAAAATTATCTTCTAGCTGAAAGATATGAAAATATTAGAAAAAGACACAGGTGATAAGATATATAAAGCGGTGGAATATGACATGTGATATTAAAAGTTAAAAAACATATTTTTTTCGAACATGTCATATAACAAATATAACTAATGATATTAGACATTAACTATTTTTATGAAATATCACAAGTGATATTAAACATGTCATACAACAAATATCACTCGTGATACTAGACATTAACTATTATATGATATATATCACAAGTGATAAAGCCCTATTCCATTTCCTTCTATGGTTACTGTGTAGGAACTTTCAGCTAAGGAAATATGGAAGAAGCAATACAACTCTCATCCCACTGTCGAATTCCCAGCTTATCATGAAGTTTTTCAAAGCCTTACATCTCTAAAGAATGAAAGAAATAACATTGCGAGATCAGTCTCTGAGGCAATAGACACCGGCATTAGGTCTCTATAACCTCACTTGCTTAATGAACTGTCGACAACCAAGCTTCCTGAGATATTATCGTCATGCCTTACTCAGAACATGCCAAAGCCGAGGTCTCAGGAAGTAAAGGAAAACATCCTTGATCTCTCTATGGTGAGCTAAATCAAGCCGTGAAGTTTGTGAATGAAAAATTTGAAGACTGAAACCGATTGGAGTCTAAAATCTTTGTTGTTCTAGAAAAGGAATTCAAACCAAACAAGAAGAAGATTGATCGATCAGGGCTGAACAATGTCGGGTCCACTTTGCCTTTGGAGAAGCCTTACAAGATGAGATATGATGATAGGATATCGTACCACGCGCGTGGAGCTTGTTTCAACCCCTAAAGATCCTTCTTTAGCTTGTACACATGATTAGGATACTCTAGGTTCACAAATCCATTCGGCCGGCTTACATAGACTTCTTCCCTTAATTCACCATTGAGAAATGTCGTCTTAACACCCATTTCATAGACGATCATGTTCATGTGACCAGCGTAAGCAAGGAATAGTCTGATTGCCTCCAATCTTGCAACAGGAGCAAAGGATTCTTCAAAATCAATACCCAATACTTGTTTGTAACCACGAGCCACCAGTTTTGCCTTGTTCTTCAATATACCACCCATCTCATCGAGTTTAATTTTGTAGATCCACAACAAAGTAAAAACTTTTACGTTGTCGGGTAAAGGAACTAATTCACATACTTTGAGTCTTTGAAATCCATTGAGTTCCTCTTGCATGGCTTCAATCTAACAAGATTGTGTCATAGCTAGTTGCCATGTTTTGGGTTCAATCTCAGAGAAAAAGGCATCAAAGTAACAAAATAATGCGTTCTCTTGATGGCCAGTAGAGACTGGTCTTTCGATGTCACCAATGACATTTCTGATTGGGTGATCCTTTGTCCACTTAGTGTTGTGTGTTTCAATCTGGTGTAGTCTGGAGTAAACAGTAGCATGAGATCCCTTAGAAGTAGACGTCACGTTAGGGTTTTCGGGAATAGATATACCAAAGTAAGGAAGCTCTTGTACGTGAGCAAATTCCAAATCGTGATCGTTGTGATCCTCTTCAACATCACTAAGAACGAGTGGGGGTGATGATTCGGGTGTAGTTTGTGAATTACTGGGGGATGGTGCATCCGGTTCATTAGTGAGCGTAGATGCATCAGATTGATCTCCATTATCTTGAGCAAAACTGCGGGAATCGGAGCTATCATTGTAGGTGTTGGAGCATCATCACTTGGGGGATCAAAGAACTCATCAAACATCGGTTGAGAAAACGTATCCCACTCGAGCCTTGTAGGTGGTGTAAATGATGGAGAAGTAGGATTATTTGGAACTGATCCGGAACTAATAATACTGGGTTCCATCTCATGAAGAGCGGGTTCAGAGTTGCGTTGCTCAGAAGCCATTGTTGTTAGCTCATCAAAGTCGACATCCATAGTTTCTATAATCTTGCCAAGAAGATGGTTATAAATTCGGTAAGATTTCTTTGCGGGTGAGTGACCAATGAAAATTCCTATATTTGCCTTTGGTTGAAGTTTTCCCAAATCCTCACTATTAATGGTCGGGTAAGATAGTGCACCAAACACATGAAGAAATGATAAGTCGGGTTTTCGTTCATAAAGAAGCTCATACGGTGTTTTCCTATGGCACTTACGAATGATAGAGCGTTTTTGGGTATAACACGCGGTTGCTATAACTTCTGCCCATAAGAATAGTGGAGCATTTGTGTAAATCAACATAGTTCTAGTAGCTTCTATAAGTGTACGATTATGTCTTTCCACGACCCCGTTTTGTTGTGGAGTGCGAGCAACTGATGTTTCATGAGAGATGCCAACCTCTTCATTATAATTACGCAGAGTATGATTGACAAACTCAGTTTCATTATCGGTACGAACACGGCGGATAGTAGCATTTAAACGCACCTGGATCATTTTGAAGAACTTGATAATGAAATTCGGTGCCTCATCCTTGGTGTGTAGGAATTTTACCCATGTAAACTTGAAAAATCATCCACAATAACGAGGATATATTTTTTACCACTCACACTTTCAGTACGCATTGGCCCGTAAAGATCCATGTGCAAAAGATACAGTTTTCCTGGTTGGTGTCTTCGGCTTTGGTTTTGTAAGATTTCTTGGTGCTTTCCCCAATGAACACGCATAAAATAAATGAGCCTTGTTAAATTTGAACTTTGGAAGACCACGAACAAGTTCGTTTTTAGCCAAATGATTGATAGCATCAAAACTAGGTGAGATAAACGTCGATGCCATAACCATGACTTAGTCTTTGATGCTTTGGAGAGAAGACATACGGGGGCGGCCATCATGTTTTGTATGGTTATGTGTAGAGATTTTCCCATCGAAATCCTTTTAACAAATCATTTCCTTCCAAATAACGGATGAAGCAGGTATGGTGTCGAAAATCAACCTCAAGGTTTGAATCACAAAACTGTCCTACTGAGAATAAATTATGACCGTGTCCTTCCAAATAATACACACGAGAAATCGTAACATTCCCAATCTGATATTCACCATAACCCATGATCTTTGCAATGTGATCATTACCAAACTTAACCGTTCCTAGAAACTTGCTGACGAAATTTTTTAGCATAGAGCGATCTCCGGTCATATGTTTTGAACTGTTGGAGTCCAAATACAAGAGGATGATTTGGACCCCCTAAAAATATCAGCAGAAAAAGACAATGTATCGGAATCTAATAATTCCTCTGTGTTAACAGGTTCATATAAAATTATCTTAGATTTGCTACCATAAGGTTTCTTAGATTTCCAAATTTTCTTCCTAGTAGCCAGCTTAGATTCTAGTTGTCTAAGATCTTGAGGTATTCCTTCACTGGTAGGCACAGTTGTAGGGGCAGACCTAGTTAAAGGGCGTTGTTTCCATACTTTAGTGTTATTGTTCCTATTTAAAAGACGCTGAGACCTATCTTCAGTGGACGTATTCCTAGTTAAAGGGTACTTAGTTCCATTAATAGTGAAGGTCCTACCAGTGGGGCGCCACTGCCATCCAACTTGGGTATGGGTTTTCCTAGTTGGCCTCAATTCAAGGTTGTTCCTAATGGCATACATTTCATTCACGTGATCAACAAGACATAAATCATGACGTTGAGAAAACATGCATTCATTAAAATTCTAACATCTTTCAGAATTCACAATACGCTTAGGCTGTTGCACAACCGTAGGGCCTTTAGGTTTAGCAACATGATTCATTTTATTCAAATCTGAAATAACATTCCTAGAGTGAACTTCTATTTTCTTCTTCATTAATAATACATATATTTCTCTCCATTTTCTCTCTCTACCTTTCTCTCTCTAGAAACATCAACCTAGATCTAGATCGCACGAACACAACAAAATAACCCAAAAACAAAACAAACCAAACTCTATTTCATCCCATGGCTCTAATACCAATTTTAGAATATTGGTAATCTTAGATCTAGAACTAGGTTGATGTTACTAGAGAGAGAAAGGTGGAGAGAGAAAGTAGAGAGAAATATGTGTATTATTAAAGAAATAATGAAAACAACCAACACCCTCTCCATCAAAGGAGAGGGTTTAAATACCCAAGTCCAAAGTGGACTTGGGCCTCCAACCTAAGGACAAGCCCATAGGTCGGGTTATACAAGTAAAGTTACTAACTTTCTAACTACGAGGTAATCACGCTTAATAATATTGTTGGAGTGACCAGAGACTTCTAATATAGGTTAAAAACGTATTTTCAACAACAAGCAAATCCTAAGTGTAGAGATACTTGATGAGTTGTCATTTTATACACTCTTTCGGGGTCATTTCACCCCATATTTGTCATAAAATGCCCTGAAACATCTTATTTCCTTTATTTTTGCAAATTGGAAGCACTTGGAGCAGTTGGGATTTTTTGGAGGTGTTATTCAAGCCTTTTTAAGACTATGAAAGAAGTAAGGAAGAGGTCAAGTTAATATTGCACGGATCTTAAAGTTACAAAGAAGGTTGTCAATAGGAGCTATAGATAACATCACACATTATGCTCGACGTCGTCGCTTCGACCCACCCTCCAGATACGTCACAGCTATAACCAGACGGTATCATGACATATCGATAGTAGAAGCCCACAAAAGATTTGATGCCCCGATGGCGCCGCATGTATAACCCGGCGCCATCACAACCCATACTCTATATATAGAACCCCTTGTAAGCATACATTTCGTGTAGATATTCAGGGTTATCTTGGAGCAAACATTGTGAGCCGATTTTAGGGTTCTAAAATCCTAAGGATCTTCATTCTATCACCTATATCAATTGAAGAACAAGGTTTTATCCATTTTTATTAATCATGTTTATGTATATGATGATTATGTCTTATATGTTTTCTTCCTTTACCATGATAGGCAGAATTATATGTTGTTTATCTATGATTGCATGAAAGCTATGATGTAATATGTAACACCCCACTTGGATAAGTGGACCGTTACGTGTATTTATGGCGTGTCATCAAAGCACATAAGGTAAATGTCCTAAAACATTAACTGACCGTAAAGGAAATACCAGAATCAAACATCGATAATCCAACATAAGCTCAAAACATGAAAAGTAAATACTGAAGGAAAGGACTAAACAATGTCCAAATAAGCAAAGTAATGTAAGAAGTGCATAAAGTAAGAAGTCTGGATAGCTTCCATCCAAATACACATGCTCTCAGAGACAATAAGAGCGTCCCGGTGTACCTGTCGTTAGAACATGAAAGGAACTACGGCTGAGCATAACGCCCAGTGGACGGATATTGTAAAACCCGCATGCTTTTACCATGAATAGTACCCTTAAGATCGTACGTCCTAGATTTAAACTTACTTTATTTAGTATTGATCACATTCATGTGTTAATAATCAAGCAAGTGCATACGTGTATGACATGATAAGTATCGATTACGTACGAACCCATGATAAACAGTTAATAAATATGTCACGTAAACGTAATTAAATCATGATCACCATTTAAAATACGAACTAGAATAATTACGTAAATACATATAATATAATTACGAGCGTTAAGATTACGATAAACTACATAATAAAATAAACAGAAACACTTTAAACACGGACACGTTTAACCACGAACGAACACGAAACATCGGGACACGTGAAAAGGTATGGGTACCCCATGTGGGGCCCCATACCCACGGCTACAATCAAGAAATGGGCTAAGCCCATCAAGTTTACATGAAAGGGGGGTAAAGGGTAAAAACTACTTTCATTTTTCACTTTTCAAGGAAATAATCACAAAACCTAAAAAAGTTTTCTCTCCTCCTCTTGGTCTCTCTTTGTGTCGCCACCCATAGGACCACCATAGGTGGTTGTTGGTTGATTTTGATCATAAAAACAAGTGCTAGAAACCGTGTTTGTTCATCCTCTTCCAAGCTACGTATTGGTATATCATTCTAAACCTTTCTTTTTAATTCTTTTAAATCTTTAATTATTTTCATGAACATGTTATTAATATTCTTATTAAAACATGATAATTAAACATTGATCTAACATGTTTTGGAGTAAATTAAAATCAAAGGATGATATAAAAGGGTGTTTGTTTTGGCCGCCTAGTATAACCAACCCGAAGGGGGGTTCGGTTTGCTTATTGCCGCCACCACCAAGACCATTTTTGGTCTTGGTTGGTGCATGTGGGACCCACGGCAGCAAGGGGGGCACAAGTACCCCGAGTTTGGCTCGGGGTACGGTGTCGAGTTCATGCCCGATTCATGGTTCGTTGGTTAAATCATGATTTATGCTACATGTTAATTTTTATGAATTATGAACTTAGGATATAAATTAATTAATAACATGAGATATTAATTAAATCATGACTTAGGTTATTTTAATTATTAATTTAGCATGATATTAATTTAACCTAAGTATTTTATGTTATAAGTTATAATTAATTAATTATTTAAAATATGCCTATAATTAATTAATTTAGACATGACTTAGGTTATGTTATTAATAATAATAATACACATTTTAACCTAAGTATTTCATTCCATTTTAATTAAAACATGTTATACTTTAATTAAAATGCTTAACCTATAGTTTAATTAAATACATGAAATAATAATTAAACTATACACTATATCATATGACTTAAGAAATAAGCTTATAAACACTTAGACTTATATGTTAGCTTATGTAACCAGCTTAATTCTAAATATGGAAACTTCTATTTATAGAAACTTAATTAAATAAGGCAACTAATCTATTAATGGAAACCTTCTATATATGGAAATCTATCTATTTCAGGCAGCTAATCTAATCATGGAAACCTTTTATATATGGAAACTTATTTAATTAAGGCAGCTGATCTATTTTTGGAAACTTTCAATTTTTAGAAACTAATCTATTTTAAGCAGTAAATTCTATTTTAGGAAACTTTCTATTTTTGGAAACTTTCTATTTTTGGAAACTTTCTATTTTTTTGGAAACTTTCTATTTTTGGAAACTTTCTATTTTTGGTAACTTTCTATTTTTGGAAACTTTCTATTTTTGGAAACTTTCTATTTTTTGGAAACCTGCTATTTTTGGAAAGTTACTTATTATTACACAGTAAGTATAATAATACATGAAATACCAGTAATACTTAAACAGATTAATCAGAATACAAGATAAACATAGTTTAAGGCTTTAAACAGTAAACCATGACCTAAAACATACAAAGTAAGCTAAGACGAGACATAAAACCCAGTACGTAATCAGTGAATCGATACTTATACACGTGTGTATTCATGTAGCTTTAGTGATCTAGAAGTAGGAGTCTTTCTTCCGTTCATTCACTGGACTTGAGGTACGGATTCCCGTCCTTTCAGTATGGACATTCTTTCCTTATTAGGATTTCCCCGTATGCAGCCAACTGTTTTCCCCAGTATTTGTTTTATTGTTTTGAACTGCTTATGTTTAATTAGCATAATCTATAGCCATATACAAGCATGACCAGTTTCACCTAGTTATGGAGGTACCATAACCATAACATTGGAGGCACCAATGTTATGACTTCCCCACGGCGGAGTGATTGCTCGTGGCGTCCCTTTCAGTTTTGGCCATATTATTATATCATGTGGGGCGTATGGGTGCATCCTAGTTACATGTTTTATTCGGTATATCATGGTGAATGTGGTGTGTGCCTTGCATCCTTCACAAGGAGTTGATCCCTCCTACCCAAACCAGTATATTAATTAGAGGCATCCCCTCTAATCAGCATGATGAGGTCACCCCTCCAAGTATTCATGCACGTGACCTTTTCATGACCTATATGGGCTATGGTATATTTATGTTAGAACAGTTTTCATAAGATAAACATAAGGCTTTTCAAACTATAAAACCAGTTTTCTTAATACTTAACCAGTTTACTCAGAAATTAGTCTTCCGTTGTTATATGTTACATGCTTATCCTATTTCATGCTATATTGTACATCCGTGCACTGAGCGTCTTGCTCAGCTGTTTTCCTTTTCATGATCCCAAAACGGCAGGTACTCAGGGACGCTCGTAGATCTCAAACGTACGTGCATATGGACTGGAAGCATTACTGTCTTTCTTTACTTTATGCATTTCCTTTACTTTAATACAGTTGCTATGGACATTGTTTCGTCCTTTCCTTTTACAGTATTTATGTTTGTGTGTGATGAGCTCTACTTTGGGGTTACCGATGTTTGATTCCGGTATTTCCCTTTTATGGTCAAATAATGCTTAGACATTTATCCTTGTATGCTTTGATGACACGCCATGATTATGCGTAAGATACCATTTCCAAAATGGGGTGTTACAATTATGGTATCAGAGCCAAGGTTTCGACCTGTAGGCTCTCAAATATGACCTGTGATTAGTGGGTAGTCACTACGGTCTTCCTAGAACTGACAGTTGTTTTCAAGCATTCATCATTTTAAGCATACATATACATGTCATTGTTACAGGGTTTTTGACTAAGTAATGGTTGGTACAGGACTGACCCTATTTAGTCGCATGTGTTTTATCGAAACTTTTAGATTTGGGACCGACCCATAGGCGTCCCCTCGATATGTCTTTTATTTTGAGTGAACTGACCAGAGGCGTTCACTCTCGAGCATCAAAAGTTTTCATAAAATTGCATCATGCATTCATACAAAGATTTTCTTGCATAAAATTTTTCTCGTGAAATTTTTGGTATAAATTTTTATTTTTTTTATGTATATATATAATATATATTTTATGTTTTGAACTGTTAATCATATGTTTTATGTTATACTGTCAGATGGTTCTCACACGCGAGCAAGAGCAGCTTAATGCTGTAATTCAGGCTGCCATGCAAGCCTTGCTTCCTCAACTAAGGAATGACATTCGTGCTGAAGTCCAAGCTGCCAACAATCAGCAGCAGCAGAATCAGGCACCTCCTCCTCCTCCTCCCCCAGTGACACTAGCAGTGTGGTTGGAAAGATTCAACAAGCTCCGTCCTAGAGCTTTTGAAAAGACTGATAGCCCCAGCGATGCTGAAAGCTGGTTGACTCATATCGAGAAGATTTTCAATGCTATGGGATGTGACCCCGCATTCAAGGCGAGATTGGCATGCTACCGGTTTGAAGGCGATGTATTCAACTGGTGGCTAGCCTTGACGCAGTCGGAAGGAGGTGATGATTGGGTCGCTAGTTTGACATGGGCCCAATTCAAGGAGAGAGTGATGGAGCAGTTCTTTCCCAAGGCAGAGCAGGACAAGCTCAAGCGAGAGTACCATGGGATACGTCAGAGAGCGGGCGAGAATAGCAACGAATTCATGCAGCGCTTTCTTCGCTTAGCTGGTTTTCTAGGAGCAGCAGCTGGTACTCCTGAGGAGCAGGCACACCACTTTAGGTGGGCACTTCGCACCTCGGTCGCGAACAATCTGGTATGTGCTACGTTCAATACAGTAGCACAAGTGGCCGACGCAGCAAGGAAGCTAGAGATGTTGCAGGAACGAGATGAGTTCGGGGAAGCTGAAAGACCCGACAAGAGGCAGAAAACTGGGGACCAGTCTCAGCCGGCTACTCAGCAGCAGCCTCATCAGCCCAAAGGAAACGGTCACACTAACGACCGTTCTGTTGTGGAAAGGCGTAGCGGTAATGATAATTACCGTAACAACGCTGGACACTCCAACAACAGCAGGAACCACGGTAACGGGAAGGACCAGAACCACAGGGGTTCGCAGCCTAACCGTTCAGCTAACACTGCAGGCCCTCAGCAAGCAAGGACTCCTGCTGGAGGATTCACTCATCCTCTTTGCAGTACTTGCCATCGCAGACACCCTGGCCCATGTCGTCGTGATTCCGACGCGTGCTACAAGTGCGGCCTCCCTGACCATCGTATGAGAGATTGCCATAAGGGTGAAATGGAGGGTACTTCGGGTCATGCTGATACTAAGCCGCCTCCTACCACTGGGCGTGTCTACACGACATCTCGTGATCAGGCAAACAAATCTACAGGTACCATTACTGGAATTTTGTATATGTACGGCCAAGCTGCATGTGTTCTTTTCGACACGGGTGCCACTCACTCAGTTATTTCCACTACTTATGCTAAGAACATCAGGACCCTTCCCTTGCCATTAGAAAATAGGCTTACCATTTCCACGCCTTTGAGGGACTCTGTATTAATAACTCATGTATACAAGAGTCTTCCTCTAGAGTTTGACGATAAAGTTCGTGCAGTGGATGCACTTCCCCTAGACATGATGGAGTTCGATATGATTCTCGGCATGGACTGGCTATCCAAGCACCATGCTACCATAGACTGCCACTCATATCGGGTGATCTTCGGCGACATTAATGCACCAGAGTACATTCATAACGGGTTCATACCCGGACGGTCTGTACAAGTCATATCTACCTTGCAAGCACGTGCATTACTGTCACATGGCTGTGAGGGTTATCTAGCTACGGTTCACGACATGGATGCTGAATCTCCATCGATTCAGGATCAACCAGTAGTTTCGGAATTTCAAGACGTTTCCCAGCTGAACTTCCAGGCATACCACCTGCACGAGAAGTGGAGTTCAACATCGACCTTGTTCCAGGAGCTGAACCAATCTCTAAGGCTCCGTATCGTATGGCTCCTATAGAGCTAAAAGAACTGAAGGACCAACTACAGGAACTTCTTGAGCGAGGGTTCATTAGACCAAGCGCATCTCCATGGGGCGCATCGGTCTTGTTCGTTAAGAAGAAGGACGGCAGCATGCGACTTTGCATAGACAACCGTGAACTTAATAAGATTACCATCCGCAATAGATATCCACTGCCACGTATAGATGATCTGTTTGACCAACTTCAAGGAGCCAAACACTTCTCAAAGATCGATCTAAGGTCAGGCTACCATCAGCTAAGGGTTAAAGAGCAGGATATTGCCAAGACTGCTTTTCGTACCCGCTATGGCCATTATGAGTTTGTAGGCTTAGCTGGATATTATCGCAGATTCGTGGAGAACTTTTCCCGCTTGGCATTGCCTCTCACCAAACTGATGCGAAAAGGAGAGAAATTCGTTTGGACGGAAGAACGAGAGAAGAGCTTCGAAGACCTAAAGCAGAAGTTAGTATCTGCACCTATTCTTACTCTCCCATCTGGTACAGGTGGATTTCAGATCTACAGCGACGCATCGGGGAAGGGACTGGGCTGTGTTCTCATGCAACATGGGAAAGTGATCGCGTATGCTTCACGACAGCTTAAGCCCTATGAAGAAAACTATCCTACGCATGACCTGGAACTTGCTGCAGTGGTGTTCGCATTGAAAATATGGAGGCACTACTTATACGGAGAATCATGCGACACTTTCACAGATCACAAGAGCTTGAAGTATATCTTCACTCAACGAGAATTGAACATGAGACAAAGGAGATGGTTGGAACTGTTGAAGGATTATGATATTAACCTACAGTATCATCCCGGGAAGGCTAATGTAGTAGCAGATGCACTCAGCAGAAAGTCCAGAATGATCAACGACATTGAAATCAAGGAACAAAACATAAGAGACTTGGAGCGACTAGACATCGAAATCATGGTACGTGGGCAGCACGGATACTGGGCAAATCTTAGAGTAGAACCCGAGTTACTGTCTAGGATCAAGGAAGAGCAGAAGGATGATGGAGAAATTTGGGCGATAATTCAAAATTTGGAGAAGCAGACAGAATTCAGAATGGACGCAGACGGTATCGTTTGGCAGGGCACGAGACTTTGTGTTCCTGACAATCAAGAACTCCGGGAAGCATTGTTAGCTGAAGCTCATAGCTCCCCATTTTCTATACATCCTGGGTCGACAAAAATGTACCATGACATCAGACAACACTTTTGGTGGAGTGGTATGAAACAGAATGTAGCCACTTATGTTTCCAAATGTCTTACCTGCCAGCAGGTTAAGATTGAGCATCAACGATCGGGCGGTCTCCTTCAACCGTTGGATATTCCAGAGTGGAAGTGGGACAAAATCACCATGGATTTTGTTACCGGTCTTCCGCCTACCAAGAAGAAGCACGATGCTATTTGGGTCATTGTTGATCGACTCACCAAATCAGCTCATTTCTTATCGATACGCAAGGAAGATCCGTTAAGTAAACTCGCAGATACTTACAGAAGGGAGATCATGAGACTCCACGGTACTCCCTCCAGCATCGTCTCAGACAGAGATCCTCGTTTCACGTCGCGATTCTGGAAAGGTCTTCAAAAAGCTTGGGGTATACAACTTAAGCTGAGTACGGCCTTTCATCCTCAAACGGACGGACAGTCGGAGCGAACAATTCAGACATTGGAAGATATGTTAAGGTCGTGTGCGTTGGAATGGACAGGTGATTGGGACGATTACATCTGTTTGGTCGAGTTTGCATACAACAACAGCTGGCACGCAAGTATCAAATGTGCTCCTTTCGAAATGTTGTATGGCAGGAAGTGTCGCGCTCCAATCTGCTGGGATCAAGTGGGAGAGCGAACACTCGAAGGACCAGAGATTATAGAAATGACCAATGAGAAGATCGAAGTAGCTAAACAGAAGCTGCAGGAAGCACGGTCACGTCAGAAGAGTTACGCCGATAATCATCGTAGGGACATACATTTTAATGTGGGAGACCACGTCTTCCTCAAGGTTTCGCCGGCACGTGGTGTTAAACGCTTCGGGATCAAAGGGAAACTCAGTCCTCGTTTCATCGGACCATTTGATATCATTGAACGAATCGGTGAAGTATCTTACCGATTGGCGTTACCTCATCAGCTTTCGCACGTGCATAACGTGTTCCATGTGTCCTTACTCAGAGGGTACAAGTATCATCCCCTTCACATGGTTCAGTATCCACTGGAACAGATACGTGAAGATCTCACTTTTATAGAGGAACCCGAACGAGTGCTCGACAGGCAAGAACGAGTCATGAGAAAGAAGACGATTCCATTCGTCAAAATTCTTTGGAGGGACCATACCGAGCGGGAAGCCACTTGGGAAACAGAGGAGTCTATCCGGGCTTCTTACCCTCACTTCATATTTTGAGTTCGGGTATGTTACTTCTTTCCAGTTTGCTTTATCTATAATTCGGGGACGAATTATTCTTTTTAGGGGGGAAGAATTGTAAAACCCGCATGCTTTTACCATGAATAGTACCCTTAAGATCGTACGTCCTAGATTTAAACTTACCTTATTTAGTATTGATCACATTCATGTGCTAATAATCAAGCAAGTGCATACGTGTATGACATGATAAGTATCGATTACGTACGAACCCATGATAAACAGTTAATAAATATGTCACGTAAACGTAATTAAATCATGATCACCATTTAAAATACGAACTAGAATAATTACGTAAATACATATAATATAATTACGAGCGTTAAGATTACGATAAACTACATAATAAAATAAACAGAAACACTTTAAACACGAACACGTTTAACCACGAACGAACACTAAACATCGGGACACGAGAAAAGGTACGGGTAACCCATGTGGGGCCCCATACCCACGGCTACAATCAAGAAATGGGCTAAGCCCATCAAGTTTACATGAAAGGGGGGTAAAGGGTAAAAACTACTTTCATTTTTCACTTTTCAAGGAAATAATCACAAAACCTAAAAAAGTTTTCTCTCCTCCTCTTGGTCTCTCTTTGTGCCGCCACCCATAGGACCACCATAGGTGGTTGTTGGTTGATTTTGATCATAAAAACAAGTGCTAGAAACCGTGTTTGTTCATCCTCTTCCAAGCTACGTATTGGTATATCATTCTAAACCTTTCTTTTTAATTCTTTTAAATCTTTAATTATTTTCATGAACATGTTATTAATATTCTTATTAAAACATGATAATTAAACATTGATCTAACATGTTTTGGAGTAAATTAAAATCAAAGGATGATATAAAAGGGTGTTTGTTTTGGCCGCCTAGTATAACCAACCCGAAGGGGGGTTCGGTTTGCTTATTGCCGCCACCACCAAGACCATTTTTGGTCTTGGTTGGTGCATGTGGGACCCACGACAGCAAGGGGGGCACAAGTACCCCGAGTTTGGCTCGGGGTACAGTGTCGAGTTCATGCCTGATTCATGGTTCGTTGGTTAAATCATGATTTATGC
The DNA here is from genome assembly GCA_025667525.1 of Glebionis coronaria. Classification (NCBI taxonomy): domain Eukaryota; kingdom Viridiplantae; phylum Streptophyta; class Magnoliopsida; order Asterales; family Asteraceae; genus Glebionis; species Glebionis coronaria. Next base: position 8,114 of record JANFOE010003032.1, on the reverse strand, counting down.
TACATGTTAATTTTTATGAATTATGAACTTAGGATATAAATTAATTAATAACATGAGATATTAATTAAATCATGACTTAGGTTATTTTAATTATTAATTTAGCATGATATTAATTTAACCTAAGTATTTTATGTTATAAGTTATAATTAATTAATTATTTAAAACAAGCCTATAATTAATTAATTTAGACATGACTTAGGTTATGTTATTAATAATAATAATACACATTTTAACCTAAGTATTTCATTCCATTTTAATTAAAACATGTTATACTTTAATTAAAATGCTTAACCTATAGTTTAATTAAATACATGAAATAATAATTAAACTATACACTATATCATATGACTTAAGAAATAAGCTTATAAACACTTAGACTTATATGTTAGCTTATGTAACCAGCTTAAATCTAAATATGGAAACTTCTATTTATAGAAACTTAATTAAATAAGGCAACTAATCTATTAATGGAAACCTTCTATATATGGAAATCTATCTATTTCAGGCAGCTAATCTAATCATGGAAACCTTCTATATATGGAAACTTATTTAATTAAGGCAGCTGATCTATTTTTGGAAACTTTCTATTTTTAGAAACTAATCTATTTGAAGCAGTAAATTCTATTTTAGGAAACTTTCTATTTTTGGAAACTTTCTATTTTTTTGGAAACTTTCTATTTTTGGAAACTTTCTATTTTTGGTAACTTTCTATTTTTGGAAACTTTCTATTTTTGGAAACTTTCTATTTTTGGAAACTTTCTATTTTTGGAAACCTGCTATTTTTGGAAAGTTACTTATTATTACACAGTAAGTATAATAATACATGAAATACCAGTAATACTTAAACAGATTAATCAGAATACAAGATAAACACAGTTTAAGGCTTTAAACAGTAAACCATGACCTAAAACATACAAAGTAAGCTAAGACGAGACATAAAACCCAGTACGTAATCAGTGAATCGATACTTATACACGTGTGTATTCATGTAGCTTTAGTGATCCAGAAGTAGGAGTCTTTCTTCCGTTCATTCACTGGACTTGAGGTACGGATTCCCGTCCTTTCAGTATGGACATTCTTTCCTTATTAGGATTTCCCCGTATGCAGCCAACTGTTTTCCCCAGTATTTGTTTTATTGTTTTGAACTGCTTATGTTTAATTAGCATAATCTATAGCCATATACAAGCATGACCAGTTTCACCTAGTTATGGAGGTACCATAACCATAACATTGGAGGCACCAATGTTATGACTTCCCCACGGCGGAGTGATTGCTCGTGGCGTCCCTTTCAGTTTTGGCCATATTATTATATCATGTGGGGCGTATGGGTGCATCCTAGTTACATGTTTTATTCAGTATATCATGGTGAATGTGGTGTGTGCCTTGCATCCTTCACAAGGAGTTGATCCCTCCTACCCAAACCAGTATATTAATTAGAGGCATCCCCTCTAATCAGCATGATGAGGTCACCCCTCCAAGTATTCATGCACGTGACCTTTTCATGACCTATATGGGCTATGGTATATTTATGTTAGAACAGTTTTCATAAGATAAACATAAGGCTTTTCAAACTATAAAACCAGTTTTCTTAATACTTAACCAGTTTACTCAGAACTTAGTCTTCCGCTGTTATATGTTACATGCTTATCCTATTTCATGCTATATTGTACATCCGTGCACTGAGCGTCTTGCTCAGCCGTTTTCCTTTTCATGTTCCCATAACGGCAGGTACTCAGGGACGCTCGTAGATCTCAAACGTACGTGCATATGGACTGGAAGCATTACTGTCTTTCTTTACTTTATGCATTTCCTTTACTTTAATACAGTTGCTATGGACATTGTTTCGTCCTTTCCTTTTACAGTATTTATGTTTGTGTGTGATGAGCTCTACTTTAGGGTTACCGATGTTTGATTCCGGTATTTCCCTTTTATGGTCAAATAATGCTTAGACATTTATCCTTGTATGCTTTGATGACACGCCATGATTATGCGTAAGATTCCATTTCCAAAATGGGGTGTTACATATATAAAGCATGATAAGACATATTGAAATGAAGCAGATAACAAAATATTAAAGTTGTAAGACTGATAAGTAAAATTGTAGCGGAAATCTGTGTATAATCTGAAAAAACTGATTTATAAATAGTAAAGCTGAACTATTATCTGTTAAATATGAAAACATGCATTTATTGATTTTAATTGCCAAGAACTTATATAGGTCATGTGCTATAATAACATCTACTTGAATACATGGAGGGTGACCTCGTCATGCTGTAGAGGGGTGACCTCTAATTAATGTGCTGGGTGAAAGGATCAACTCCAATGTGAAGGATGTAGAGCACACACCACATTCACCTGATAAACTGTAAACTGATAACCTAGGATACATCCATATGCCCCGCTGATAATACTGATAAACGGCCAATCTGAAATAAAAGGGACATTGTGAGAAATCACTCCCCCGCAGAGGAGTCACGAGATTGGTGCCTCAAGTGTCATGGTTACGGTACCTCCATAACTAGTACATAACTGGTCATGCTTTTATATAAAGCTCAGACAAATTTAACTTAATTATTAAAATGGTTACTGATAAACTTAGAAGATATAGTGGGGAAAACATTTGGCTGCACACGGAAAATCCTAATTATGCGTAGAAAGGAAGTCCTTACTGAAGGACGGAAAATCCGTACGTACCTCGTCTCCAGTAATGAAATAAGAAAAAAAGCTGAAAGATCTACTCCAACTTCACGGTTACTACATAAATAAGGGACGTAATATGAGTTGACTGATATCGGTTTATTGTTACAGATCTTAACTGTTCTTAGTTTGATTTATTTTATACTTGTAGTTTGTATATAATCTGATAAGTTCTGACTGTTCGTTAATATTACTGATTTAATGCACTATGTATTCCTGATTACTAGTGTATTGTATGTTCTGGTATTACTATAAATAGTAACTCGTTATAATTAGAAAGTTTTCCTAAATTAGAAAGATTTCCAATTTAGTGTCTTTAAAATTAAATCATTAATAAAACATATGTTTTTAATAGAATAAAGCGATAAACTAGAATCAATCTAATTTTACTAATTAAATTAATAAAATCGGACAGTATAATTAATTTATAAATAAAACTCATTTATAAAATGATTTAATTAATTTAAATAATCCTGTGTATTTATTATTTTTGCGATCCCGAAAACCCGAGTCGAAAACTCTCGCCGAGACATCCATATCTCGGGTTAACCAAACCGGGCCCACTTCATGGTCCCCCTGCTGACGTTACCCAACAGTAGCCACTGGCCTAGTGCCAGTTGCTACTGCTCCTATTGTGGTTCCCACTGTTTTAGTTTATGTTCCCACTGTTCTTGTTTATGTTCCCACTGTTCTTGTATTGTTCCCACTGTTTGTACACCCAAACACCCTCTGTTGAGTCGTTTTTTGCCACTTTTTATTAAATAAACACCCCTGCTGTGTTTTTTGGCTGTGGTTGTTCGAACAAAAGCACCACCAGACCCTAGTTGTCTCGGCTGTTTATTTAAAACCATACCGAGAGCTTTATTCTCTCGGTCTTCGTGTAACCACATCACAACCTCACTGTTTGGTTTGTTTCGGGGTTGCGAGTAACTCTAAACCCACCACACACCCATATGTGGGTCGCGGCTGGGCAACAGAAACACCACCGAGACCTTATTGGTCTCGGTTTTTTTGTGAAATCAACACAACCTGACCCTGATTCTAATACTTATTACATGATTGAATCCAAACCTCACTGTTCTTGTTATACTAATTAGATTTCGTGAATAAAAAGAAGGATAAGGAATGATTTACCTTTTCATGATTAAGGATTGAGAGGTATACACGTAAGATCGAATGATTAATTAAATCAACACCCGAATCTCCTTGTATGTTGCTTCTCAACCGGTAGCTCTCATAGGAACCCTAGGAATTTCTATCTTTTTTTTTAATTTCTGATTTTTGCAAAAGGGGTTTCCCCCATTCTTTTTTTTCTAACTGGGCCGGCTCAAGCCCAACTCTACTCTCTTTCATGTTTACTACATAAAACCGCCACCCTAATTATATATATATATATATATATATATATATATATATATATATATATATATATATATATATATATATATATATATATATATATATATATATATATATATATATATATATATATATATATATATATATATATATATATATATATATATATATATATATATATATATATATATATATATATATATATATATATATATATATATATATATATATATATATATATATATATATATATATATATATATATATAGTTTCCGTTTGTTTTTCGACATTAAAATTTATTCACGGTATTTGTTTCTTGTGTTTTGATTCCTGAACGTAATAATTCTTTCTGCGTAGTAATAATTACGTAATACTGAAACTTAATATTAAATATTTACATGTATTAATTATTAATCTGAATAATTAATTACGCCACGTTTTTAATTAGACTGAGACTATACTTATTTTAAGTTCTTGTATTTTAAATACGGGTTTTATAATTTTTCCCTTCTAAAAAAATAATTCGTCCTCGAATTAAGGATGCGATAATGTTGTGGTTTTACAATTCTTCCCCTCTAAAAAGGAGAATTTCGTCCTCGAATTAAAGGTAATAAGCTGATGAAGTTATAAAAGCTGGGAAAGACACATAGGCTGAAAGAATATGAAAGCTGAAAGGACATATGAGCTGAAAGATAATTCGTCCTCGAATCAAGACATAATTATTGCTGAAAGGTATAAACATGACATGACTGACGTGAACATGAGATGTGACGTGGCTGAAGAGGACATGGAACATAACATGACTGAAAGAACTTAATGAATTATTGAAGGAAAAGGATGAGAGGTCCGGATGGACTCCTCCGTTCCGAGTGGCTTCCCGCTCGAAACGGCTCCTTCAAGATCTAAACACAATGAAAATCTTGGTTTGCTGACCCTGTCACGATGTTGAATAGTTTCTGGTTCCATACCTAAGATAGATTTTCTAAATCTGATAGAATGAATAAGCTATAGCATGTAGTATACATGAAACTGTACGTACAAATATCCTGAAAAGATAACATTTATATCTCTGAGCAAGATGCTGAAAACATATAGGGACGAACTACGTGAACAATTGTGAACGTGCTACGTGAGCAATTGTGAACGTGCTACGTGAGCAATTGTGAACGTGGTTCACGATTATATGAGGAACGCTGGCATGGAATATATTTTGAACGTGATACGTGGAACATACTGTGAACGTGATACTAGGACAGATCATGAATATATGCTGACTGAGGAAAGAATGCCAAACGATACGGCCTGAGACGTGAAATGTCTGCCTGGGTATAGAGAAGTTGTGCTAACTTGAATCTGATTTCTCAAACTTTCTATGACCGTATTCGGTAACAGACAGTGAAACGTGTATCGTGAAATAGAACATGAATCTGAACGTGAACATTGTCATGAACGCGAATGTGAACTTAAATCATGAGATAACATAAATATGGACTGAAATAATATCATAATGCGAGCATGAGACGCAACCATGAAGATGAACGTAAACATAAAGTGAACGTGAACGTACACGTGATCGTGAACATGAATTCTGTCTGATATGATGGTCGATGGAATACCTTGAAATCTTAAGATTTATTGCTGAATTTTCTACAGATCTGCTACTGCATAATCCTTTCGGATGAAAGAAAACATATAGGTTGGGTTAATTGGTCCAATGACTTAGATAGTATCATACTTCTCCTGAGTCTGTGGTAACTGATAACAAATTCCATGGAATCTTGTCTCATTTCTGTTCAGAAATTTCTAATGGTTGTAATAACTCACTAGCATGACGACGTTCTATCTTGAACCTACGGCGTGTCAGGCATTTAGATATGAACATATCTGTATCAATATGCTATACTTCTTCTATCACAATTTTGCCTGGGATTATGGTACACTCTGATGAAATCTGGGTGAATATTAACGGAAAGGTTATGAGTCCCGGTAACTAGACCTTTACTAGCGTAGGGTCTTGTGGAATACATAATTTGGTGTAGGTTCCCTTCTTTATGCGTAAGCTTAGTCATAGAAGGTTGATCGCGAGAACTGCCAGGAATTTCTGCGGTAGTGGTCAACTGAATTCTAGAAAACTTCGTACTTCCGTCAGCGACGTCGGTTTGACCATCAGGTGATGGCCTTCACTTTCGCAGGATTGTCTGAAATTTCTTTCTGCTGAAATAGGGTGGTTCAGAAATGCCACCTTGTTCAACTAGGATTTACATCTGGAAGCTGCATATATAAAATTTTCTCATATTAGAGAATTTATACCATTGTGAGAAGATGATTCTCGTGTTCTTCTCTAGAGTTTAGCAGATCAGAATGTTACCAATGGTATATACTGATAATTTTGTCTGAGAATTTATGGGAAAATCTTATTCACAAATTTCATAATATAGCTGGAGCATTAGGAAGCTCAGAAGTATAAATCAAAATTTTAAAGAGACTATAATATGTGCAACAGTAGTCTGGAAAGCATCATGTTCTTTCTCTCACTACTGATGGTAGCATGGTCGGAATTGTTCTGGAAAATGTGAAGACATCGTAGCAGATCAGATGAACCTTCTATACGTGAGATGAACATCGATTATGAATGGTGATCTTGTAAAATTTTTGGTGATCGATACATGATCTCATGTTACCGGCCTTCTTCCTGATAGACAAAAAAATGGTGCACCTTCTGGTGGTGTGCTAGGGCGGTTAAAGCCTCGTTCCGATAATTCTTGCAGCAATTGCTGCAACTCTTTTAACGTAGCTGAAGCCTTGGAATAAAGAGTTTGAAAACAGATTTTGTTCTTGAGACAAGCTCGATGTTAAATTCTGTCTCGCGGTTAGGAAGGAATTTCTGGAAACCCTTCTGGAAATACATCTGGAAAAACTCTAGAAAATCTGGTGGTCATAGGTTTTAAGTAACTTCAGTAATCGGGTCATGACTGATAGCTAGAAATTCTTCGCAGCTATGGAATAATAATTCACTTATTGTAAGGCATAACAACTTGTACTAATTTTTTTTTTCTGACAGAATTGATAATGAATATATTTGGAAGTTATTACGAAGGATCTTGTCGTCAACTGAAAGGAAAAACTTGAATAACTATGGATGATACTGTGGAGTCTTTTCTGGCTAGGAGGTAGGTAATACCTGATTTAAGATAAAGCTGACATATGAATACCTGAAGTAAATGTGGCAGATCTATCTGAATGTGTTCGTTTGTAACCTCACAGAACGAACACTGCATGTCTAACCTGGACAATACTCCCGTGGCAGTAACTGAATTTTTAATGGTCTGATTTAGAATACAACTGGAGTTATGAGTTCTGACTCGTACTTTGAGAAGATAATCGTATGACATGTACCATGAATGGTGTCCTGACATGTGTCTTACGAAATGGTACTTGAGACTTGTGTCTTGGCTGATGTCCTGACACGTGTTTTGGTAGGTGGATATGAATAAGGTTTAAAATTTTAGTAACTGCTAGGGTTGGCGGACCGGTTAGACTGCTGACCTCTGTATTTCTGGTCACGTCCGTATCAGAGTTCCGATGGTCACTGGCTGATTAATTATTAGCACGGTGGTTGTCACTGCTGCCTTGTCTGTCAATTTCATGACGGTCATTATCATGACGGTCATTATCATGACCGTAATTCATGTAACTATTTTTGCTGAGTGGCCTGCTGGGTACCGGTTCCTACTCTTTTGACTAAAAAATAGTTGTGTGACGTGTGACATCTTACCGAGGAAGTAAAAGCATGGAATAGAATGGTAGCGTTTGATGGGTGAAGTATATTACTGTCTGGAATTATAAATCTATAGTTTCCGTCCTCGTTCTGAAGAGTCTTCATTGTATAAACAACATCAGCATCTTGTGGAATCTCCAAAGTATCAACAGCATCAGCATTTGTGAGGTCTCCGAGGTGTTAGCATCATCAGTGTCCGGTACAATCTCCAACCTATGAGTAGCATCATCATCTGGTAGAATATCAACAAGTGGAAACGCTTGTGATGATTGAGGATCGA
>JANFOE010003031.1:0-20925 GCA_025667525.1 Glebionis coronaria | reverse complement strand
TTCCTACATTGTACACGATATAGTATATTTGATTGTGTATCATTTTTATTTCATTATATAAATATTTTATCAACCACCTTTGCATGCATGTTCATAAAATAGTTGATGACCAATATGTACGTATATAACCTATAAATTTGACGGTTAAACCCTAAAGTCACCATTTTGATCCAATTTAATTTCTTTGGACACTTGTACATTAATATTATTATATGTATTATATAAAAAGATAATTTTATGTAACTCTAAACTATTACATACTAAAGTTAACTATCACTTGCGTTTATTCTCTTGTGTCGTGACTTTTAAACATATTTCATCCTAAACTAGACCTAAAGCAACCAAATGAACACAACTTATGTTAATTAACACCCTAGATTATCCTTTAAACACTTATAGCTGATTTGCAAGTTCACACACTCCTTGGATTTTTTTATTTCACACATTTACCTTCACAAACAATATCAAACTAAACTTAACACATTCTAATCACCTAAACACTTTCCTTGGCTCATTCCTTATACACGATACATTTCAAGACTAAAGTTATCTTAACAAATCTAACTAAATCTATCACATCAATATTACTAGTTCCTATGTTATGAGCAATTCACTTCCCCTTCCACCAAAACCGAACACCTCACCCTAACACCATGGATAATCGGATCATGGTGATGTTGTTAGAGCATCCACAATGGATAGTTTTTGAATGACTTTTCCCTATTTGTAAAAGCTTTAAATATGGTTTTTAGCATTGGAGGAACCACTTTGCATATGACTTTTTAACAAAGACTTGTATTTCACCAAGTCATTGATAGAAAAGTAAGAAGCTATTGTCATTGAATGAGGATAAGCATTAATTATGAAGCAAGATAATTAATGAAATTGTAATGCATTAACTACACTAAATTTTTAAAAGAGTTGGTAGCATTGCATATGCTCTTAATTGGTTACCACTTGTTAGGATTAGTACTATACCAAACCAATTAAGGATTGTCCTTTTGGTTCCCTTAACAACTTCTAGGTCACCTCAAATTCCTCATCCTAGGCGCCTAGATACTCGGTATAAACATAGATACATGTATCTCTCACTTTTACCACAAAATAACAAAAGGGTACTTAACCAAGCTCATTAAGGCTTTGTACCAAGTCCTAGCAAAACCATGGGAGGCCTCATATAAACCGAATACCATCTAAATACTAGTAAGACTAGTATAAGACCTTGATATAAGATCATTTTTCTAGCACACCTATATTACTCATATCCTCACATTATAAGCTAAACACACATTCACTTTCTTCTTACTCTTTTTCAACCGAGCGCAAGACGACCCAAAACCAAGTCTTTCTTCTCTTTCACCTATAACCTAAACATATAAAAAGCTAAACCACACTCACGTTGACTCAAGACGCGACTTACTCACACCTACAAGAAGAAACAAGGATGGAGGGACGTAGCATTTGGTTTAAAGGCGACAAGTTAACTAGGGTTGCATTCAAGAAAGGGTTCATACTTGTTACACTCTCACTAGGGTCATAGCATCGTGCTAAGGACTTAAGTAAGTATGCACATATTTCATTTTCATCTATACTTACAATTAGTAACTTTACACGAGTTGGTTTAAACTAACGAACACATAAAATAAACTAACTAAGCTTTGTCTTACATTTTGACCTAAATATGTATGTCATGACATATATATATATATATATATGTAAGGATAACCTATAAACTCGATGGCTAGACTTGGGAAAATGTATACACTCGAATTGCTAAGTTGCATGGGGAACTCGACGTAAAAACTAGATTTGATCGATCCTTAAAATATTTTGGTTACACACGAAAACATTATAGTAACCTTTGGGATTTCGTGGGCCTTATGGCCGAACAGCCAACTTAACTGGGAACCCATGAGCCCATGAAGGGACTCACAATTTATTTATTTGGGGACGAGACTAATAAGCTCATAAGAGCTTATGTAACCCACGTTACATATTGAAAACCTTTGTAAACCTTAAAATGTTATCGGGTCTCAAACCTTACCAGTTGGCCCATTATCAAATTGTGATCGAGAGCCCAAGTGTAACACCCCCAATTATACACAATTCAATACAATGGAAGACTCGTTGGTGTTATGGGATAGCACATTACTCACATCATAGACAACGCTTAAAAATCGCGTCGTTTAATAATAAAGCATTTCCATTCATAAATATCAGATTTACATAGGTCCCATGTCATAGTATTTCATACAAGTTTTACAAAGCATTTGAATGGAAATTACTATTTAAGTGCGGGCCATGAATTCTTGTTGTCTTCCCGAGAATTACCTTCAAGTACCTGAGATAAAACATGTTAAAAGAAAAGGTCAGCGAAAACGCCGAGTGAATTCATAGAGTTTAATAAAACCATTAATATATCATCGGTATATATAATTATTACCGAAAATCATTTTGTACAATTCTTTGTAATAGGCCATAAAATAGCCAAAGTCATTTTATATAAATCCTTATAAAAAATTCATAATATAGGCTTTTGCCTTCAAAATCATTATACGAACTATTGTCGTAAAAACATCATACAATACGTTTCATAACGTTGTATAGAGTTAAATAAAAACCATTATATGAATATGGTTATGAAAAACCAAAACACGAACATAATATCAATAATAAGACCCCGTATTGCTAGTCAGGCAATATATCGTAGTTCAGTGCGTATAGCAGTATTTCGTTATTTGGATTATTATAAGTCGCATGACATTGTTACCTTACTACAACAAAAAACGGGTAGCTAACCCGAAACTCATTTTCCCATCTAAATTAGCGTGTCGTCACAAAAATCACGCTATGGAAATCATCTCATACATAAATTCGCTTACCAATCAATGTGGCACGACGGGGATCAACCGTCAGGGCGCGAACTGGGGTGATCGTCCCCAAATAGTACTATTATATGCACAAGCGTCTACCAAATCCCGGTAGTTCACAATTCATGATAATGGGACTTTTAGTGACATAACCTAACTTTAATAATCCATTTTATTCCATACATCGGGTCATATAATCATTCATCGGGTCATACAATCATTCAGGTCCAAATCAATAAACAAATAATCGGGACAAATGGTATCCTATTTTATCAAAACTAACATGTTATCTCCCTCGCGTGTTTATAAAACATTTCATAAAAACATTTAAAAGAGTGCGAGGCTATAACTCACGTTGATTGGGAAAGGCGGTTATCGGCGATTTGGATGTACGGTACGTGCTTCAATCACGGAAACCTAGACAAATAATACTTGTCTTAGACTCTTGTCCAATGACTTTATAAAAATACCAATTATGTATACATATGATGATTTTATATATATGATGATGATCACGTGGGTTTATACATTCTCATTTACTCATTTTAGTGTTATGTATTGGTAACTTTTATACTAGTTTACTAGTTTTACTTATTTACATGTTTTAGGCCCAATAAGCCTATTACAAGCCCAATACTTTTCATTAGCCCAATTATACTTTTAATATCAGTATTATACTTTACATGTTGGGCCCAAATGGGTTAAGCCCAATAAGTAAGTTTATAAGTGTTTTACCAACTAGTCGGGTTTATAGTCCAATAAGGCTACTTTGGCACATTAATGTCTATATGTTGTAAAGCTCGGGTTTTATCGGTTTTTACTTGTTATATAAGTTTATACATTAGTATGTGAGTTTATAAAAGTTTACATTAGACGGGTCCGACCGTCTAAGTTTTATTTGATAAAAACGTTAATCTATCGGTTTTAGCCAAAAGACGTAAAACTTAGGTATATAGTTTTATAACTTGGAAAAATATTTATACTTGTAATTTATATAACATGTCCCATTTTAATATCAGGATATATATATATCTCTTTAATTATGATTATTATCAACTAGTGGGTTTTATATATGTATATTTTATATAAAAATTTTGAGTGCTTATATTATATACTATTTATATACAAAATCAGTCTCAAATTTTAAGTCCACTAAAATGTCGATATCTAGAGTTCTATAATGAGATAGGACCTCAAATTTTTATGACAGTAACTACAAAATATTTGCTTCATTTTACTTCTTTATAGCTACTGATGAATCAACCTCTAAATATTTTAATAAATTCGTCCAAAACAGTATAGGCAGATTTGCACTCTAATCTTGTTTTGATCATATCTCACTCATTTTTATGATTCCATTGTATGGCCAACTCTCACATGTGTATAACACCTAATACTTACTGTAAATTGATTCCACTATGCCATTTTATCAGTTTAGCATTTGGTTACTTACTGTTTTTATACAGCCATCATATTTAGCAAGATTTTAACCTTGTTACCTATGGTTTTCCATCTTTTTAACCATATTTATCAACACCAAATCCCCACATAATATTTTTATCATCATTCATCATCATATACATATACATAAATAAAGAAAATACAAGATTACATAATCAAAATAACAAGAGGATAGGAAGAACAATCTTTATACCACCAAGATTAAGTAGTTTATGATCAAGGCTTGGATTTTTGATGGTAAAACTTGTGATAGATCAACACCAATCTTCAAGACCACCAATACTTGTAAACTTATTGTAGAAATCAGCCCTTGGACATCACCAAATCACCATCTTGGATGTTAGAATCACCTCCAATCTTCAAGGCTTCAAAGGGGCATCATCATGTGTATGAATAACACATGATTTTATGGCTAAAATATATCAAATGGGGTGTTTATGTGATGATATGGGACGAATTTTAGAGAGAGAAAAGGAAGGATGAGAGTGGTTTGCATGTATGTGTTTTGGAGAAATGGTTTTGGCTTGGATGGTTTTGGTTATGTGTAGCTTACTTATTAAGCTAGAATGGACAAGTGTGCAAGCTTCTTGGTGAAGCTTTTTGACACCTAAGGGTGTTGTGGAGCTCTCTTGGCCGTCCCATATTAGTGGGGTGGGATAAACTTGTTTTGTCTCATCCCACTAATTTACGGGTATTTCTCGATTCTAGTTTCCTCTATTTGCGTACCCTCAGGTCGTTTTACGAAACACGTTTTTATAAATTATGATTCAATGGCACAAAACGAATCGAATAAAAATTGTCTCATCAAAAACGGAGTTCAAAAACGTAAATACGTAATCCTAAGGTTTCCGGTTTAGTCGTAAAGGACGTTAAATTATTCACGTAAGTCCTTATCTCTTCTCGTAAATTTGTGAGTTTATGAACTAACTCAAATTTAAAATCCCAAAATAATATTCACGGATAAATTTATTTCCTGGAGTGTCGGACTGTCACCAAAACGGTGTATGTAAACGTAAGCACGTAACGTAAAATCCTCCAGTTTAGACGTAGTCGATGCTACTTCAAGATGTAAACCCAAATTTCTCCCCAAAATGAGTGAGTTCATAATATAACATTAAAATAATGTTTTTAAATAATACTTGAGAATAAAATATCAACTATAAATTGACGGATTGTCACAGCATTTACCCCTAAACAGGATCTTTGTCCTCAAAGATCAATTTATCTTACTACTCGCTTCTTATAGAGTTAGAGCCATGTGGGTATTTCCTCCACATTCGATCTTTTCTACAATACGCGAGTTTCATCAAACATAACTACGGAAATAAGATCAGGCTTATGTTGGCTTACCTTCTCTATCCATGATGTTCACGGGTTTTTGATGAATGCAACTTTTCGCCGATCTAAACTTTATCAAGAAGAATTTAGATTTTCACTTGATAGACATTTATCACGTTCGATATACGAAACATAATTCACGTATCCCTTGAAGTCCTAGGGTAGATCCAGCTTATATGCCTTTCAAACCAATCTTTTTACATCATCTAAATAGTCCCATACAACGGGGACTTAATTCCCATGATCTTTCAGATCATCTATCCATTTTTCCAAGGTGAAAATTTTTGGCATAACTTCGCTACCCATCCTGCACTTCAAGATCTAAATTTTATATTCATATAACCTCCTGCCCACTATTGGCAGTCAATAAACAGATCCTAATTTCAATAATCAATTCAGGTCTCGCGGGTCGGGTATTTTGTATGGTTAGGTTTGTCATCATAGGCAACCTCAAACCTAAAAGACATGTCCAACTCACAATGGGTGTATGTCGGATGTCTTCATCCCAACTCCTGCTTACAGATGCTCTCATATTTAGATCCTAACAAGATTCGATCTTGATCCTAATACGATAATTATCAGTGATAATCTCTCCAAACGAAACGATTATACGGTTCATTACCAAAGGTCAATCATTCAAACATAAAACAAGACTTCTAGTGTTTTGTATCGTTACTTTACCTCGTCCCTTCGATTTGGGGTGGTAAACAGTACTCTCATCAAGGTTCGTTCCCAATGACTTCTGAGCAAATCTCTAGAAATTCGATGTGAAGCGAGGATCTTGATAGAGATGATCGATACAGGCACACTATGTTTACACCACTCTTTTAACTACAAAGAGTCAACTTCTTCATCGAGAATCTATCATTAACAGGAATGATATTAGCAGATTTGGTCATTCTGTCGACGATGACCCAAATCGAATCAAATTCAGATGATGACCTTTGCAATAGTTAGACGCTTACTAATGTATGAGGCGATGTTTGCCTTCATAATTTGCCATTAGTACAACTTCTTTAGATAAAGATACATTTAGTCAGAAATGACATGAATAGAATACTTAAACTTATGAGATTTCAACATAACTATATCTCACAATCCTCCATATTTAGACAATCACAAGTGGCCTTTTAATCATTTAACGCTATCGGCTCCTATTACTAATGGTTCACATTAGCCGCGAACCCCCTTTTATTATTTATATTATCCTTCTTTTCAAGCATCGGCTATTTTTAAATTGCTCAGGCAATTTATTTTCCACAGTCATTATTAAGAAACACATCCTAATTGGTTCTTTATCCTTTCTATATAATGTGTCAGTATCTACATTCACTTTTCCTGATGAAGTAATTATCATGTCCACAATTCACTCAGGAATTCTTTCTTCATATCTTCTAAGTTTTAGTTTCGTTTCAACTATTATTTTTATCAGTTTTGCTCAATCCGACGTTTAAAGCGTCGATAAGTATTACTAGTAATTAAATAATAAATATTTAAATTTTATGAAACGTAAACGTAAAAAGTTTTAAATTTTCTCGGTTCGTCCAATTATAGGAAAATGTTCAAAATAATAAATTTGAATTTAATTGACACGATTTTTGTTGATTTACCGAAAATAATTAGTGAGATTTGTAAAAAAAATCTTTGTTTATACTTTGGTCACAATTTTCTTAGTTGACAAGCAAAAATTGTCGTTTCAAATTTCAAGTCATGGTTTAACTGGTTTCCTCAATCCCTTTTAGGTTGTTTTGAGGTATGCACAAACATTTACCCCTAAACAGGAGTTTAGTTAAATGATTTCGGTATAAGGAAATAATCCCTTAAAAATTCTTTTGATAAAACATTTGTCAAAACATAATTGCAGTTTCTTTTTGGTAAAACCCAAAGTCTCAAATGGCTTAAATTTTTAAAGAGTCAATATAGATTCTATTATATATTAATCACACGATCAAATAATATAAAGGATTTAGTCTTTAATCACATGTTAAATACTCAAGGTACAAATTTTTCATTGCTCGGACAACTCCAGGCAGTTTATAAATAATTATTAACTTCTTCTTATTCTTATAAACATACAAATGGTCCTTAATGATCACGAGCATGAATTTATCAAATTACAGCCTACACACGTGATTCACCAAATTTATGGATGCTATATGTGTATTAGTCAATCCAAATGACATATCATGAAACTCATAATGTTCATTACAAGTTCTGGATGTGGTGATTGGAATAGATAATCTTTTTCGCGAACGCGAAGTTGATGATAACCATGTCGAGGATCAAATCTTAAATATACGCTAGAACCTTGTAAATGATCGAACAAATCTATCATCTTGGGTAGTGGATATAGATTTTAATCGTCAATTTACTTAGTTCACGGTAATTAATAAATATAAGGAATGATAACATCATAGCTCTTCATGATGACGAGCTCGGTAGAATAAAATCTTTTTCCGACAACTAGCTCAGTTGCACGATAATTCTTTTAATTTAGATGGTGCTGTCGTACAGTGCACACGCCACAGGTGCAGCACCGGGAATATAATCAATACTGAATTCAACTTGCCTTAATGGCGAAAGTCTAGGTAATTCACCAGCAAATACCTCCTAAAATTTCAGATAACAGAAACATCTTTTAATAAATTCATATTAGGTTCTTTCTAGATTATAATATCTATGACTAATTCACAACCATTCACGATATAATTTCAAGTCTAAATGCCGGATATGGTCATCCATCAAGAATTATTTAGATCACTTTTGATAATCAACATCTTATCATTTAGGGGAATTCTACTCGAGTTCCCATCAATTAAGACAATGTCGTCATGTCATAATCAATCAATCCATTCTACTGGCACTATCAACTTTCCAGTTTCATTACCGTTGATAAGATGTGAACTTCTCAAAAGACTAATTATAACTCATAATTCTTCACAAATTCAAGGATATATGGAGACACAACTACCATTAAAAGAGTAAGGTCAACGCATAATCTAAGCCAGAGAACTTCAAATCAGATACAGACGCAAACATTTAATGAATATGAATATATCCCATGTTTTCATGAATTGAGTACGCATTCGAAAGCTCCTCGGATCCTTACCCAGGTCATTCAAATGAAATCTAATAAAAAGAAATGATAGGAACGTTGATACATCCAGTCGGGTATCAACACTCGGTAATCATATACTTTTCCAAAGGATCTCACCACGGGAGAATTAGAAAAGAAAGAGTTGTCAATTGTCAGTTAAGATAATTCCCACAGATGATTAAATTCGGTTCAGAAGAATAAATAGTACGGGCACATATGCAGGTTTCCCTAACACTATGTCCCTATTTTCGCACTTCTTGCAGATCTCACAATATTTCAATCCTTCACAATTTCAAGGAAAATGTAATGTTTATTAACAATTTTATGGTGACTACTAATCAGCCTTGCATGGTCCCTTCCAAATTGTATGTAGGCGCGCAACTATACAATTTCAAGATTAACGATGCAATACTCAGTTCGTCAAAATTTTATCATCATGTTTATAATAAAAACATTTTCATGCTTAATTCTTAAATAAGAATCAAAATAAATTTACAAAGATTTTCTTTGTTATGAAAACAATTAAGTTTTCCAAGGGGTTTTATAAACAACTTCATTTCGATAATGATTACTTATAAATCTCACTTTAAATAGTCCTTACGGTTATGAAAATTCAATTTTTGTCAAGGGATACTATTGTATCTTATAAAAACAATGAGTGATCTGCAAAAGAGTGATGAAAAGTTGTTCACCAAGAACTAACTACAATATGATAGGAAATGAGCTTAGCCAATTAATCATGAGGGTCATGACCTCGATGGCACTCAAAAGAATAATCCATAACGTAACTCAAATCGAGATGAGTACTTGTTCAATAGTTGCATCACTAATGCGAACATTAGGATGAAGCAATAAAAGATAGATAACATCAATACATGTAGGATTTAGCAATCAATGGTAGTCTTTTCATTAGTCACAAACAAGTCAAAATTGTACCGTAACACATTATGTGTCACTATGTCATACAATTCCAAGAACTCATCCTACCAAATGATGTCTCAGTTAAGTTAGGGATTATTTTTAAAAGATACCACAATGAATACTAATCTACAAGAGTCATTAGGTGTCCCACCTGTCCCGGAAGATCCACCGGTCCCAATTCAGAAGAAGATTTCTTCAATTTATTTATTGGACACTGGGCATCCTCGTCATTGGATAATGGCCTAGGAACAACCCTTAACACGAATCAAAAATCAATTAAAACCTTATAATTCAATCACAGAACTTAACGACTTACTCTTAACAATTTCTTATTCCATACAAGTTAAATTTTACTTTATTTAAGTTTCAATCAACTTATACTCAATGCAATATTCTACCTCATTCTCCAATACTTTCAACCTTAATTTTAGACCTTAATAGGGCAATAAAAGTTCAATATGAACAATACTTAATTTCCAATCCTATAGCTCTTACAACAATAGTTATCAAATGAGTCACTAATATGAAATGACTCACATATTCAATTAGATTTCTCGGAAAGGTACTAGTGGCATGAGTCTTTTGGGTAATGGTTCCAATGACAACCTCAAGTGCAACATTCACCCTTTCGATTTCAAGTTTAAGAATTGGGTGACAACGAATCAGATGACACCTTTCCAGGTGGTAACATTTTGTCAAACTCCACTCTATAAGAAAAGATCGTCATGACATCGATATCAGTTTTAATCTCGCCAATTCTTCTTCAATATCACAATCAAATAATATCTACATTTCTACGAATATCAACCATTTTGTTGGGATCATAAATATCCACAACTTGGTTTAGATCTGGAATAGCTAGAATTCCTACAGAAATAGCTTAGATTAACTTGCTAGGGGAATTAGGATTCCTTGCGACAATCTACGTCGTATAAATACCTCGTATAAATATTAAAATAATCATCAAACAATCATGTAATCAAATTACATCATATATATATATATATAATCTAAGTTATATATATATATATATATATATATATATATATATATATATATATATATATATATATATATATATATATATATATATATATATATATATATATATATATATATATATATATATATATATATATATATATATATATATATATATATATATATATATATATATATATATATATATATATATATATATATATATATATATATATATATATCTATATATATATATATATATATATATATATATATATATATATATTAAAATAACACTTCTCAGTCTGGCCTTGTCGGTAACTCGGGAAATCTTCGGCACCGTTATAGTCAAAAGATTTTTAGACATTTTGAAAAAAAATGTTTATAGTTAAAAGATTTTGAAATGTTTTATTCAAAACCTTGGTTTTAAAAATCTTTCATTCTCTATAACGAGAGCTCTGGTACCAAACTATAACACCCCCAATTATACACAATTCAATACAGCGGAAGACTCGTTGGTGTTACGGGATATCACATTACTCACATCATAGACAACGCTTAAAAATCGAGTCGTTTAATAATAAAGCATTTCCATTCATAAATATCGGATTTACATAGGTCCCATATCATAGTATTTCATACAAGTTTTACAAAGCATTTGAATGGAAATTATTATTTAAGTGCGGGCCATGAATTCTTGTTGTCTTGCCGAGAATTACCTTCAAGTACCTGAGATAAAACATGTTAAAAGAAAAGGTCAGCGAAAACGCCGAGTGAATTCATAGAGTTTAATAAAACCATTAATATATCATCGGTATATATAATTATTACCGAAAATCATTCTGTACAATTCTTTGTAATAGGCCATAAAATAGCCAAAGTCATTTTATATAAATCCTTATCAAAAATTCATAATATAGGCTTTTGCCTTCAAAATCATTATACGAACCATTGTCGTAAAAACATCATACAATACGTTTCATAACGTTGTATAGAGTTAAATAAAAACCGTTATATGAATATGGTTATGAAAAACCAAAACACGAACATAATATCAATAATAAGACCCCGTATTGCTAGTCAGCCAATATATCGTAATTCAGTGCGTATAGCAGTATTTCGTTATTTGGATTATTATAAGCCGCATGACATTGTTACCTTACTACAACAAACAACGGGTAGCTAACCCGAAACTCATTTGCCCATCTATATTAGCATGTCGTCACAAAAATCACGCTATGGAAATCTTCTCATACATAAATTTGCTTACCAATCAATGTGGCACGACGGGGATCAACCGTCAAGGCGCGAACTGGGTTGATCGTCCCCAAATAGTACTATTATATGCACAAGCGTCTACCAAATCCCGGTAGTTCACAATTCATGCTAATGGGACTTTTAGTGACATAACCTAACTTTAATAATCCATTTTATTCCATACATCGGGTCATATAATCATTCATCGGGTCATACAATCATTCGGGTCTAAATCAATAAACAAATAATCGGGACAAATGGTGTCCTATTTTATCAAAACTAACATGTTATCTCCCTCGCGGGTTTATAAAACATTTCATAAAAACATTTGAAAGAGTGCGAGGCTATGAACTCACGTTGATTGGGAAAGGCGGTTATCAGCGATTTGGATGTACGGTACGTGCTTCAATCACGGAAACCTAGACAAATAATACTTGTCTTAGACTCTTGTCCAATGACTTTATAAAAATAACAATTATGTATACATATGATGATTTTATATATATGATGATGATCAAGTGGGTTTATACATTCTCATTTACTCATTTTAGTGTTATGTATTGGTAACTTTTATACTAGTTTACTAGTTTTACTTATTTACATGTTTTAGGCCCAATAAGCCTATTACAAGCCCAATACTTTTCATTAGCCCAATTATACTTTTAATATGAGTATTATACTTTACATGTTGGGCCCAAATGAGTTAAGCCCAATAAGTAATTTTATAAGTGTTTTACCAACTAGTCGGGTTTATAGTCCAATAAGGCTACTTTGGCCCGTTAATGTCTATATGTTGTAAAGCTCGGGTTTTATCGGTTTTTACTTGTTATATAAGTTCATACATCAGTATGTGAGTTTATAAAAGTTTACATTAGACGGGTCCGACCGTCTAAGTTTTATTTGGTAAAAACGTTAATCTTTCGGTTTTAGCCGAAAAGACGTAAAACTTAGGTATATAGTTTATAACTTGGAAAAACATTTATACTTTAATTTATATAACATGTCCCATTTTAATATCAATATATATATATATATATATATCTTTAGTTATGATTATTATCAACTAGTGGGTTTTATATATGTATATTTTATATAAAAATTTTAAGTGCTTATATTATATACTATCTATAATGAGATAGGACCGACAGTAACTACATAAATTTTGCTTCATTTTACTTCTTTATAGCTACTGATGAATCAACCTCTAAATATTTTAATAAATTCGTCCAAAATAGTATAGACAGATTTGCACTCTAATCTTGTTTTGATCATATCTCACTCATTTTTATGATTCCATTGTATGGCCAACTCTCACATGTGTATAACACCTAATACTTACTGTAAATTGATTCCACTATGCCATTTTATCACTTTAGCATTTGGTTACTTACTGTTTTTATACAGCCATCATATTTAGCAAGATTTTAACCTTGTTACCTATGGTTTTCCATCTCTTTAACCATATTTATCAACACCAAATCCCCACATAATATTTTTATCATCATTCATCATCATATACATATACATAAATAAAGAAAATACAAGATTACATAATCAAAATAACAAGAGGATAGGAAGAACAATCTTTATACCACCAAGATTAAGTAGTTTATGATCAAGGCTTGGATTTTTGATGGCAAAACTTGTGATAGATCAACACCAATCTTCAAGACCACCCATTCTTGTAAACTTATTGTAGAAATCAGCCCTTGGACATCACCAAATCACCATCTTGGATGTTAGAATCACCTCCAATCTTCAAGGCTTCAAAGGGGCATCATCATGTGTATGAATAACACATGATTTTATGGCTAAAATAGATCAAATGGGGTGTTTATGTGATGATATGGGACGAATTTTAGAGAGAGAAAATGGAGGATGAGAGTGGTTTGCATGTATGTGTTTTGGAGAAATGGTTTTGGCTTGGATGGTTTTGGTTATGTGTAGCTTACTTGTTAAGCTAGAATGGACAAGTGTGCAAGCTTCTTGGTGAAGCTTTTTGACACCTAAGGGTGTTCTGGAGCTCTCTTAGCCGTCCCATATTAGTGAGGTGGGATAAACTTGTTTTGTCTCATCCCACTAATTTACGGGTATTTCTCGATTCTAGTTTCCTCGATTTGCGTGCCCTCGGGTCGTTTTACAAAAAACGTTTTTATAAATTATGAATTAATGGCACAAAACGAATCTAATAAAAATTGTCTCATAAAAACGAGTTCAAAAACATAAATACGTAATCCTAAGGTTTCCGGTTTAGTCGTAAAGGACGTTGAATTATTCACGTAAGTCCTAATCTCTTCTCGTAAATTTGTGAGTTTATGAACTAACTCAAATTTAAAATATCAAAATAATATTCACTGATAAATTTATTTCCTGAAGTGTCGGACTGTCACCAAAACGGTGTATGTAAACGTAAGCACGTAACGTAGAATCCTCCGGTTTAGACGTAGTCGATGCTACTTCAAGATGTAAACCCAAATTTCTTCCCAAAATGAGTGAGTTCATAATATAACATTAAAATAATGTTTTTAAATAATACTTGAGAATAAAATATCAACCATAAATTGACGGATTGTCCCACCAAGGCCCATAGTATTCGACCCATAAGCCATAAATAAGTTGACGGATTAAACCTTAAGTTTAATAAAACCAATAAGATTATAAGATATTATTGAGAGCTAAACATGTTTTTAAAACACCTTTGGACCATTAAAACCACTAACGGGCCTAACGATATAGTTACGAGGCCCAACAAGCCCGTTAAGACCATTAAGGCTAAACCGAGACCACAGATAAGCCCATATAGCCAAAATGGCTTATTAGAACATGTTTAAACTTAGATATAGCTTAATAACACTTTTCATACTTGGTTGGATATAAAACATAAAATATCGGATGATCAAGGACTAATGTTGCTATTTTCAAAACTCACACCGAGCCCTAAAATAAAACCCTAGGGACTAAACATGACATTTGATATATTTATTTCGAGCCATAACATTGAAACCGAGAGTCTTACAAACTCTATGGACTTAAAATGAGATTTTCGAAACACAAGGGGGAGTTGTAGAAAACTTTACGGGCCAAATATGACATGTTACACAATAGGGAGACTAAACCGTGACTTTCCAAACTTAATACGAGCCCTAAAAGTATAAACTAGGGTTTTAGTAAACCCTAGGGGACTAAAAGTAGTGTTTACGAAACTTAAAGGGGGCGGTGGTAATATCCGAGGGCTAAAAGTGACATGTTACCGAGTATAGGGGCAAAAAGAAATTTGACCGAGACTTGTAGGGGTTATTATGAACAATGGGAGCCATAATTTACATGTTACCAAAAGTAGAAGGATTGAATGTGAACAATTCGAAACTATGGGGTTAAAAATATAAATATTCCATTAGTTAAACTACTATGGTTGTTTTGGTACAAAGTGGGACTTAAGGATTATTAATTAAAATAAGTAAATTATAAACAGAATTTAATACGTTTTAATTAATTTAACGTGACTAATTAAAATGTGTATATTATTTTTTTCGATATCCATCGAGGGTACAAATTTATTTTGAATAAATAAACAAAGTGTGAGCATATTATATAAATCATAACAGTATACATAAATTGTGCATGTAATTACAATTTATTTATAAAGAACGAGAACGTGCAAACAGTTAAGTGAACCGAATATATTTATATATATTCATTGACTGAGACTTATTCATTTAGTTAGGTATTTGACGTATCGTGTGCATTCTGATTTGGATACTTTGACTATTCCCGAGCATTATTATTCAGGTGAATTCATAGCCTCATGTTTTGACTTTATTAAATAATTTGTACAACTTTGGGGGAGAAAACATGCAGTGTATATTTAAAAGGACACAAATAGAACTTGAGTACATTTATGATTACATTTTGCCTATTGTTGGATACCCGTGACCCCGGACTGTGAACTATTAATTGTGTAATAGCGCGAATGTTATAAATAGATATATTTGGGACTGACAATCCCCATTTAGGTGAGTAGCGCTCACTGTGTCTAGTCCAAGACAATAAACGTATACCATGTCGGATATTTTGAGGGCGTACTTTGGGTGGTCCTCATTTGTTGTGGACACCTACGGTCTAGCGTCAGTTCACGTGCAATATGGAAATGTAATTGTTTTTTAGTGTTTGCTTTGTGCATTACTACGTGGAATATCTTGTGGTCCTGAACTTTGATTTTACTAAACCTATGAATTTACCAACATTATATTGACCTTTAGCATGCTTTTCTCAAGTAACTAAGCTAGACTATTTGTGCATGGACTGGGCATCATTTAGGAGCATAAAAATGATTGGGGGATTTTCTTTTTCACTGAGATAAATGTAAAAAACTAATATTCACCATTTCAAACTGCTTGTAATAAGCCTCATGAGACAATATTTGTGATGTTTTATTTAAAAGACATAGAATTATGATCTATACTTTATATGCCATTTGTTCTGTGATCCACGATGTGACATCCAAGTTTATTCAGCTGCATGTTTAATTTGAGGGTGTCACATATTACTTAGGTGGTCTATGGGTTTTGCTTAAGTTGGGTTCTTCCAAACCCAAGCAAATTTTTTTGAAACATGTGGGGATAGCTTCGTGGTTCGTTCTTATTACTAATGCCCTTCCTGATTTTGTCGCTAATGCACGTGTCGTTTGGATTGATATCAAGGGAGTGCCTTTCGTAACACTTTTAATAAGATTGCTTCAAAATGGAGAGAGGTCATGGAGTTAGAGGAAGATAGTAATGATCTATTTTCTCAAAAACGTCTTTGTATCAAGACTAAACTGGTTCATAATATTCTCGAAAGTTTTAAGATTATTGTGAATAGGGAAGTCTCTTGGGTTCGTGCAAAGGAGATTTTTGTTTGGTCCCCATATATTATAGAGCTACCTGAGGTAGTCCAAAGCTCTAACGAAGATTCTGTTAAGGAGGATGTCGCCAACAATTGTGAGACCAGTTCTCCTAAAAGTGTTGATGATGGGAGTGATAATGAAGCAGTTTCTGAGACATAACTTTGAAGATAATGTTGTTGAACAGGAGTGTGTGAATGAAGTGGATCAATTGACTAATGATAAGGAGGTTTCAAAAGACGCGTTCAATATATATGATTTACTCAATAAGCGTAATATAGATGTTGGTAATTCTGGTGTGTCGTCTGGTATTCCTTATCCTCCTGGTTATACACCAGTTAAGGATACTCAAGATAAGGATACTCATGTTCAGGAGGAGAATCCAGAAGATCATGGTGCTGATGTCATTAGGTCACATAGTAAATATGAAGGTTGTAATTTCCGTATCTTTGAGCAAGTGGAGAAAATAGATGCTAGCTTATCTTCTGATGGTAGGGGTAATGAAGGCATACATAAGGAATGAGGTTCTATAATAGAGATTCTTGACTAGATGATTAAAGTCAGGCAATGACAAAAAAGATTAGATTCGGAAGTTGACCGCAAAACATAAAGTTAGTTTCTTGACTCTCCAAGAGACTAAAAAGGAGAAGTTTTCAGCTATGGAGGTTAAATACTTATGGGGTAACTACTTGTTTGATCACACTGTTACTGAAGAACTTGGGAATTCGGGTGATATTCTATGTAGTTGGGATACTAATGTCTTCCATAAACAGCATTACATTATCTCCGATAATTTTGTTGCTTTGTATGGGACGTAGTTACCAAATAAGATTCAGTTGTTAATTATTCCAGTCTATGCTCCCCAATCTTGCGCTTTCAAGCGTATATTGTGTAGCTATATAGCATCACTGATCAATCATTGAAATAGGGAGAGTTTGGTGATGGGTGATTTCAATGAAGTTATATGTAAAGAGGAACGACGGGGTCTACTTTTTATGCACACGGAGCTAGCTCGTTCAATTCTTTTATTTCTAATGCAAGATTAAATGACATTCACTTGGAAGGGTATTCTTTCACTTGGGCTCATCCGTTGGCTGCCAATATGAGCAAATTCGATCGGTTCTTGGTGACTGATGGTTTACTATCCCCGTTCCTTATATTTCAGCTATTTTCCTTGATAGACATCTATCGGACCATCAGCCTATTTTACTTCGGGAGATGCTCTCTGACTTCGGTGCTACGCCTTTTCGGTTATATCATTCTTGGTTTACTTTACCAGGTTTTGATCTTTTCGTTACGAATACCTGGAATTCTTTCAACATCAAGGATAGTAATGGAATGATTCGGTTCAAAAACAAATTACAATTGCTTAAGAAGGAGATTCGGCAGTGGGTGGTGGAGTTAAAATGAAATCAGTTGGACCTTACTCGGGAGCTTAATGTTAAATTCGTGACGTCAACATGTTGTTAGATCAAGGTGGTGTTACCGATGATTTATTATTATCTCGATTGGACGCAACGAAATAGTTACTTGATTTACAATCTTCAATTTTGTTCAAAAAGCGTGAAGGTCTACGTAATTATTGGCCTATTCTACATGATGGATTTGATGGATTTGGATGGTTGATTAAGTGATAAATATAAAGAAGATGAAGGAAGGAGATGAGGGAGTAGAGAGAGAAAGGAGAGAAAATGGAAGAATAGAGAGAGAAAGTAAAAATGGAATTGTCAAAATGTGAAATGAACAACCAACAACCCCTCCTAACATGCTAGGAGGGGATATATATAGCCCACCCTACATGTGGGCTATATGGACTATACATAAACTAAATGGATCACGAGCCCATTACATAATTATCGTTGGAGCGACCGATCCTTCATAAATACGTAAAACGTATTTCCAACAATCTCCCCCTAAGGGAGGTCGCTCCAAGAAACAAAGTTCTAAATAGTCTATAACTCGTGATCTATGCTAACTAAGATGTGACCGAGACTTTATTGGGAAAAACGTTTTTCCAACAATCTCCCCCTAAGGGAGGTCACATCTTTTTACAAAATCTTAAACCTAGCATCTATGCTTGAGTCTTCGATCTTGTTCTTGTGAATATGCTTGATGTGATCTTTGACTTTAGTCTTGAGCATGTTTCCTTGCCTTGACCTTGTGCATTCTTCACTTGTGATATTTGCCTCTTCGTGACTTCATGTTCCACATACTTATACTTTTAAATTCTTGAAAGCTTCAGAGTTTGATACAGCGGAAGACTTGACCTTCAGGCTTTCTTGAATTTGTTGAAGTACTAATTGTATGTAGTATAAGCATGTGGTGACGACTTCTTCTGGATTGTACACCCCAATGCCACCTTCTTGTTACGCTGCATAAGACAGTTAGCAACAAATAATATACACGGATGAAATGGCCTTGAACATTTCATTCTAATTCGGTAGCATTTTACCTCCGGTTGGTGAAGACCGTTGGACGATATTAAATATCGTACTTGTGGCAGGTAGTTTCAATAAAGAACCTCCTTGACAAGATTTCGCGGGTAAACCCGTTCTCTTTACTCGACCGTCCAAAGCTGACTGCGAACGTAAAGAGTGAATCATTTGGATAATATTATCCGCATGATTTGAAGCTGTCAATTCATGTTCCTGGAACAAGTGAAGTTCAATTAAGAACCGCACCATCGTTGCTTTCCAGTTGTCACTAGCTTGATTCATATAGAATCTTGCAAGTTACCTACCAAGTGCTGTTTGATGTTAACACTAGAAGGATTTCCATTCGTCGCTATAAATACTTAATAGTATTACTCTGAATGTTCTGGCAAGATCACTAAGATATTGCGTAGAGGCCTGGAACGTGTTTAAATTCATTTGAGAATTAAACCACTGTTGCTTTCCAGTTATCACAAGTTTGATTCATAAAGAATCGCACAAGTCACCTACCATGAGCTTTTTGATATTCGCTCAAGAAGGATTTCCATCTTCATTGTAAATACTTTCGTATTACTCCGATGTTCAGGCAAGATCATGAAGATTTTGCGTAGGACTCTTAATATCTTTCTTACTTTTCACAGTGTGTGAATAAGCAAGTAATAATGAAAGTGTGTCCTAATGAGATATTTGATGATCTCAAATGGCTCTAGACTCGATCGTGCATTTTGGATTTTTAGTGATCGGAGGCTGGAGAGGAGTGCCACCTTTTCAATACTAATTTATTCGGAGTGAATAAATCAATAGATAATGTGTTGATCCCCGTGTGATTAAAACAAATACCTTTTGAGAGATATTTGAGTTAGCTGGGAAGGGTTGTGCATTGCATCACTGGGTCCATGATGTCTTTCTTCAATATCAAGAATCATTAAAAATGATCTCAATAGCATATGAATTGACCCGGTTTCTGCCTAAGGTTGTAAGGAGGGCTTCTTTCTTTACACCCTTTATCTTTACAATTCTTTTTCATTCTTCAACCCCTTCAATGCTTACCAATACGTCATAACTAGCACCTTGTTGTGATTGTTCCAGTGCTAACTTAAGTACTTGGTCGGCATTCAGCTACGTTCACAATCTTTCTCCATCTTTCCTAAGGACTACTATTTCTAGCTATGGAATGTCCTTGGGAAGATTCCTCCGGTTCTAGAGGAATCATTGGACTTTAACCTATCCTACCATCCTTATGTCACCACAATCTTCATTGTCGTGAAATAAATGGGTTGCGAGTAAGTATAAATCACCATGAAATCCATTTTGAAGTGCAAATCCATTTTACTCCCCCTTAACATATGCCACGATATCCGAAAACATTTCGCACATGTCGGGATGAGCTAGCACGTTAAGTCAAACCATTTATGATTGATCATATCCCATATTAAATCACATTTTCTCCCCCATATTAAAAATATTAACCCAATCGATGTTTTTAATATCAATTGATTTAATAGCATTTTAAGAAAATTTGGGAAGAAAAATGCAAATCCAATTATCTTCATGAGTTACACAAGCTCCCCCTCAAATTAACGAGGGTGTGCTGAAACGTAAATTAAATACCTTTTAAACACAAGTGTAAGGTATTTATCACGTGCAAAGATCATATATGATAATGAATTCACAAGATTAGCAATT